>CABHPH010145820.1:0-47380 GCA_902168325.1 Peromyscus nudipes | reverse complement strand
ACACACACACACACACACACACACACACACACACACACCCTACACTATTATGGTAGCCAGCCAGATGGCTCAGTGGGTAAAGGCGCCTGCCACTAGGCCTCACATCTTGAGTTCTGAGTTTGGTCTCCTGAACACACAAAGTGGAAGCAGAGAATTGTCTTCCACAAGTTGCCCTAACCTCCCTTCATGTACCCACGACAAGAGCACACACACTGAACCAAAACGTAATATAAAAATGTATGTTTTTCATTTTTTATTTTTATTATATATATATATATACATAGAGAGCATTCATGTGTCTAAAGTGCTATATTGTTTTGAAATGTAGCAACGAATTTCTTCCGCTCTCCTCTTCCCCACTGAATCTTTTCTTGCACTACAATGGGCATGGGCGGGAGAGGCTTAGGAGGGTTGTATGCATTCATTACTGGTTACTATGGTTACTACAAAGACTGAAGAAGGCTTTATAGGAAAAGGTTTATTTAGCTCACAGTTTAGGTGGCTAAAGTTCACAATTGGGTGGGTGGTACTGTGGGGACACTCTTTGGAGAGTGTGGTGGCAGGCGGCATCGTGTGGAAACTCTTCCAAAAGTAACAGGAAGCCAAAGAGTGGAGTAGAGGCTGACTTGGCTCTTTCTGTAACAATCCTCTCTGGTAAGAACCAACTACAGTAAACAGTAACCACTTCTGAGGGAAGGGCCCCAGTGACCTGGAGGTCCATGCAAGCTCCATGGCCAGCAGAGAAAAGAGCCATGAGGTGCAAGAAGGAAACCCGGCTCATCACGACTTATTAGCCAGGCTGGTTCAAACTGCCGAAGTCTGACCCCAAGTGGTTTAGTTTTTACATACTTATACACAGTAAAACTTTGAGAAAAAGTTTCCTCATGACAATTTTCACCACAAAGTTTAAGTCATGGTTCCATCGAAACTCCCTTGCAATGTACATATCTTTTTCAAAGCACCTATGACCTCTTCCTTTATCTCCCAGATAAAATGGGTTCTATCAATTGAGAAAAAGTGCTCAGGATAAGGATCTAGGGAGGAAGGATTTGTAATAAGTATAACAGTGCGGCTCTTTTGCAAAGTACATGAGACATCTTCATAAGGATGGTTTCTATTGACTGAGAAACAATGCTCAGGATAAAGGGGATTCTTTGTGAGGTCTTGGCTTTACAGAATAGCAAAAGATCACCAGGTTGTTAAATAACATCCACTCCAGCCTTCCAGGTGACTAGGTGTCAATTTTTTCCATTGATGAAAAAAACAAACAAAAAACCCTGTGTGTTTAACAGTCCTGGTTTCTCTAGTGCTCATCAGTGAACATGAATGAAGACCTCGTGTCCTTCCACAGTGACCCAAGAACCCCCCACTAGACTCATGTCAGTCACTGAGGTGAAGCTTCCGTCAAACACATGAACCCCTAGGGGACAGACCCTACCCAAGCCACCACACAGGCAACACTGGGCAGAGGGTGACACTGGTTATTCCTCAGACAATGAGCCATGTGGTGTGCTTATGAGCAACATTTTTGGGAACCCAAATACCACTGTCTCCCGAGCTAAGAAACTGGTGTCCCTGAGCCCAGGACACATACTAGAGGGAGATGCTGTAACCTAGACATATAAGAAGGTTCTGTGTGGTTATGATAATAAAAAGCCTAAAATAGTTGTATTTGGGTGAACCATCATGCCACTGTTAAAACACACTTGTGAGCTGGGTGTGGTGATGCACGCCTTCAGTCCAAGCACCTGGGAGGTGGATCTCTGAGTTCAAGGCCAGCCTGGTCTATAGAGCAAGTTCCCGAACAGACAGGACTGTTACACAGAGAAACCCTGTCTCAAACAAAAAACCCACATTTGAAGGGCTGGAGAGGCGGCTCAGCCATCAAGAGTGCTTCTTGCTCTTCCAAAGGACCTGAGTTCAGGTTCCAGCACCCAAGTCTGATGGCTCACAACCACCTATAACTCCAGCTCCAGAGGATCTGATGCCCTCTTCTGGCTTCCAAAGGTGCCTGCACACATGTGGCACACACACACACACACACACACACACACACACACACACACACTTTTAAAAATGGTTGCTTCCTCACTGAGAACGAAGAGGAAGCTAACCTCATCCATGAAAGAAGCAGCTGCGTCCAGTGGTCTGGGACACTGACATGGTAGCAGTCAGAAGGCTCTCCTGGGAATCAATCTTATAGTTAGTTCAGCTAGTTGTCAGAAAGAGACAAATTCTAATTCACCTGAGGCTCCACCTGAGAAGACAAGACAGTCTAGATCTTCCTCCCCTCATCCCAACACACCTTTTCCAACCTCTTTCATTTGTGTTTTCCTAACACTCCCTCTAAAGGTGAGGGATTTGGGTTCAAATCTTAGCCCTAAGTAGGTGAAGGGCCAACTGAGTCTCGGTCCTTTCTGTAACCTGCAGAGTAAAGCTAATGTGAGAGGCTTGCACCTGAGGACATTTGCTGTTTTTACCCCCTTTCTTGGATGCTGGTCCTGTGGTTAGTTCCTCCTGGCCATTGAGTCACAACTCAAAAGGGTACCTCAACAAGTTCCTCCCTCCCTGCACACCCTCTCCATGACATCCCCCTGCCTCATGTCTGCAAAGCACTGATCCCTCCCTGAAATGGTGCTGTGCCTGCCCGATTATCGCAACCTAGAAACTAGCCTTGGTGAAGTGCACTGGTCTTGTGTCTCGTGCACCATTGCCCACTGCTAATTACATGAGGCAGGCAGGCACCCACTGGCACATTTTCACTGTTTTTGGTCTACCCAAAGAAGTCCATATACTTTGCATAGGAGGCGAAGGGTGGTGTCAGATGAGTAGGGGGTCATAAGGAAAACTAATTCCAAACCACTTTTCACTTAGATCCCCTCATTGCTGGCAAGAGGGCAAGAGGCATGTTTTAGAGAGAAATTACTTGTTCAAGGGCAGGAAGGCACACATTAAGGACCAGCCTGTAGGCCAGAAGGTTCAGAAGAATCAAAAGGCAAAATTAGGCACGGGAAGGGAACGGGAGTGGGGGACCAGAGGAGTAGTTGCAGTTCTGAATCTGGATGCTATTTAATTTTAAAATTTAAAATTATTGGATGCGGACAATGTACATGCCATGGATTGCACGTGTGGAAGTCGGTGGACAACTGGAACGGTCTATTCTCTCCTCCTACCGTGTGGGTTCCAGACATCCAACTCAGGATGTGAGACTTAGCAGCAAGCAGCTGGCTGAGTCATATCACCGGCCCTTGAGGCCATTTTTTAAGCAACACACTGTAGTTTTTATTCATTCCACAAATAGAAGTTAAACACCTCCTGTGGGGTTTAGGTGATTCAGAACAAGCCTGGCTTGGGCAGTCCTGTCTCTGGTCGACGCTCAGTGTGTGTTCTAGGTGGGTCAGGACTGATCCGGGCTGGCAGAGTTTCTGGTGTCCTTGTCCTCTCCGTGTCTGGGTAGCAGGGGTTACCTGCCCAGAACAGAGACAGATGGGAAATTTCTGTCATCATTAAGGTTTATTGACCAGCGCGGCTGGAATTTCCCAGAGAGAGGAATTAATCTCGCTGCCGACTGAGAGCAGACATCCTTCTGGGAGCAGTTACATAAATTCTGTTGCTCAAATTAATTAGGATTGTGATTCATTTGTTTAATGAATCTGATGGCGAGAGGCAAGGCAGCCTAGTCTTGCAGAGCTCAGCCAATCCCGGGTGACAGTGCGGCAGATGGGGTGGGACCAGGCCTGGAGCTGGCCGCTGATGGGCAGAGACAGCCAATGAATGCGGAGGTGGAGGAGAAGCTGGTGGGAGCCGCTGGTGGGAGCCGCTGCTGTCCCCCAAAGCTGGTGGTTGGTACGACTCTCGGGCCCCCAGCTTGGAAAGCTTTCCCAGCTTCGCCTAGAGGCTTCCGGCCTCCTGCTTCCTCTGTGCGGAACAACTGAGAACAGCTGAACGCGCCTCATTATCACTCCGGACCGATCCACCCATTTCCTCCTGCCACCTCCAAACGCCAGACTCTTGAGCTTCTTGCAACAACACAAAGTAGGAACAGATAGAATGCCCCGGCTTACTCCCACCTGCTTAAGAAAAGACCCCTCCCCTTTACCCAGACTTTCCTACCTGCCTGTGGAAGGGCAGCCCACCCTTTAGTCGCCTCTGGGAGCACCTTCCCCGCGTCTGTGAGCCTGGCTCTCAGCAGCAGTTACAGAGGTAAGAGACAGGGAAGTGGCCCGAGGAAGATAGCCCTGGGTGAGGATGGAGGGAAGCGGAAAATGCCCGACTCCAGGGGTCAGTGATTGATTGATAGTCTGTGTGGGTAATACTCTTTGGGAGAAGATAGAAAAGGTGCTTCCTGACATCCCTAGAGAAAAGAGGTTCAGGTCGGAAGATGTTTTGAGTGAGTTTGAAGGATTTGCTGATGGAGTGGATGCTGGGGAAGAAGAGGCTAGAGAATTAGGTAAGTTTGGGGACTTTATCCATTTGTGCCCCACCTGCAGGAGTCCTCCCCGGGAGCCATGTTTTCTTTCTTAATGGGACTGACCGGGGAAAGCCACGAGTTGGACCCAACAAGACTTTTCATGTACCAGGAATATTAGAAGGACATGTGTCCTGCTCTCTTAGCCCACACTTCCTAGCCGCCTCTCCGGGAACTCAGTTACCAGGAAACAGTATCTAAAACGGAAAGAACTGATAGAAATGCTGGGTCCCCATGGCCTCAGATTCCCTGGCTTCAGAAGGTGCTGCGGACCCGACTCCTCTCCGCTGCCAGGGGGAATCTAAGCATGAATGTTTCTTCTCGCTCATTAGGCTTTATCTCTCTGAAAGACTTCCCAGCATATACAGAATTGAAAACCTCAACAAAGCCATCCAGCCTAAGATAGGAGGATCTGACCAGCCCCGCTCTGGTTACCTCGGCCTCCTTGCTGGTCACCCGCTGTCTACACCAGTGTCCCTTTCCTCCATAAAGTGTCCCTCCGCTGCTGTAAAGCCCTGGCACTAGCTGCTCTCCTTCCCTGTGCTGTGGTTGCGATGTGGATGCATTATAGAGGTCTGACGATTGGAGACAATGTTGAACTGGTGCCACTTTTATTGAAAGGCCTGTAGGTCATCTGGTTGCCAAGGGCTAAGGCAATTCTCATGTAACCCTGAGGCAGTTCTCAGGAAAAGGCTGCTAGAAAAGAGCCTGGCTGCTGTGTCCTTCTACCTCATCCTGTGGTCCCCTCATGCACATTCTTACCACAGAGAAGCCATCTACCATGAAGCCTTTACCAAAGCCAGCCTGATGCTGCCGCCATGCCCTTGAACCTTCAGAACTGCGAGCTGCAGAAAGCTCTAAAGTTACCCAGCACCCGAGTATTTCATGATAGTGCTATAAAGTGACCCAATGTCACGTGCAGCGTTAGTGGCTGGGGGTACAGAGCTGAAAGGGGGACTCCAACATCAAGGTTGGCCAAAGAGCATTAAGCAAGGCTTTCGAGCAGGAGTGACTGGTTCAGATCTGAGATGATGAATTTGCATGGAGAATGGAGGCTAGAGACGGTTAGAAAGCTGTTAGAACAGTCCTCCAGTAAGTGGTATTTAGATATTCAAAATACCTCCCTGATGACGCATACCTTTAACCCCAGCACTTCAGAGGCAGGGGCAGGCAGATCTCTTGAGTTCGAGGCCAACCAGGACTGTTCACAGAGAAACTCTGTCTCAAAAAACCAAAAAGAAAACAAAAAAACAAACAAACAAAAACAAAACTCTCAGGATTACAAATTAAGGACTCCCCTTCCAAAATGTCACCTTGTATCCTTCAGAGAGGTCAAACATTATCCTCACATGACAAAACACTTCTCTGAAGTCTGTGTGTGCCTTGTCACAAAACTGATGTAGTAGTTATTATCCTGACATCTAGAATCACCCAGGAAACGGGCCTCTGGGCATGCCTTGTGGGGGAGTATCTTAACTGAGCTAATCGAAGTGAGAAGATCTGACCATTGTGGTTGGCAACATTCCCTGGGCTGGGCTCTACCAACCTACACTATATAAAAAGGATGTGAGTTGAGTAAAATCATTCTGCTTCTTGACTGTGGGTGGAGTGTGACCAGCTGCCTCAAGCTCCTGCCTGTGTCACTTCTCCACCATGATAGATTCAGTGAGCCCAAATGAACCTTTAAGATGTTCTTAGCAAGGAACCTGAGCAACAGGAAAATAGTTATGACAACTAGGAATCTTAGTTAAAGTGGGGAGGCTGCCAAGGAGCTGTGATCCCTACATGGAGACCCATCTATCACAGGATAGCCAGGCCTTGGATCCTGAGAAGTGGCCAGTTCCTTGCACCTGCCCCTCCAGAATGTGAAAATTTTCAGCGTTGGAAGGGACCTTCAGCTGCCTGTTCCCCAATATCTCAGCGGGAAACAGGACTCTGTTCTAATAGGTCAACTGAAGACTCTCTAATGAACTGTTTATAGAGAGCTGCACAGGATTAAAGATGCCAAGGAGGATGCTGGGAAAGCTGGAGACTGCAGACTGCTAAAACCACCAAGGCCCACAGGAGTGTGGCTGTACCTAGAGAAGACTGGGGATGGGCAGAAGAGCCGTGTGCAGGAGCTTACGCAAACAGAGGGGCAGAGAGTATTCCCATCTCCTCCTTCCCTCCAGCCTCCTGCCAGTGCCTTCCATTGGCCAAAGCACACTGGAGCCAGCCAGCAGGTAGCCTCTTGATTATTCTACAAGGTCAGCTTTCTGAGGCACAGGACAGGGGAAAGGAGGGGAGACCTCAGCCTGCAAAAGACAGAAAGCAACGGGCTGTAGGATCTGTGTCCACCCTGCAGTTTTTTTCTAAAGCAATGTCAGAGCGGAGGCAACTTGGCTCTTGTGGGACAAGTCAGGAAAAGGCCCTTGGTCCCTCTCCTTGTGGTCAAGTTTCATAGAAAACGGGTCTGGCCCGGAACCACCACTGTAGAGGGAGGCAGCAGAACAAGGACAGTGAAGGGCGGCCCCCAAGAGGATGACGGCACCCAGAGAGGAGGACGGCCCCCCAAGAGGATGGCGGCTTCCCAAGAGGATGGCGGCTTCCCAAGAGGATGGTATCCAAGAGCTGCATTAAGAAGGTGATGGGTGCTTCTTCCCTATCTCTCCATGGTCTACCTGATACCTGCTTCTGCCCCATTTCCCTAGGCATGGAGACAAGAACGCAGTCCTGGGGCTGGCAGGGACAGAAGGAGGAGACTCATCTGCCTGGTAGCCAGCTCCCACTCATCGATTCCCTGGGGCTGCTTACTGATCAGGCCCAAGGTGGTTTACCTGAAGTCCTTACAATACATGGTGCAGAAAAGCAACACCCGTAGTCTGTCAGGAGCTGCAAAGAAACGGAGCTGGGAAACCCTGTGAGAGAGAGCAAGAGCAGTCAGACGACAGCTATTGGGAAGGGGCTGAGACCAAGAAGCCATGGAGTCCTGGCTTCAGTCAAGTCTCTGCCTCTCTGAGCTGTTCTGCCCTTGTCAAGGCCTGGGAAGAGCCGAGACCATGCCTGCATCTCCTGCCCCACCAGTGCGTCCCACTCCATTCCCATTGCAGCCTCCCAGGCAGTTGCTCCTCTGGGCCACATGGCAACTCACACTTCATTCAAGCTGCTCTCTCCTCCTGCAATGCCCTCCATTCACTCTGTTCCTTGGCCCCTTTGAGCCGCCTCCTTTGGGAAGACTTCCCTGGCCCAGCCTCCCTCCCATAAGTGTCCCATCATCATGGTCAACTGGTCCCCTTCTCTCTCATGCTGGACAGACTCCCTTTCTCCCCTGGCTTAGCTTCTCTTGTAGATACAAGGCAGGAACTGCATTTTTATCACCTTTGCTTGCCTAACAGGCCTTACTGGGATCAGGTTATGAGAGGAGGAACTAGGGCCCAGAGGTGGGCACAGCAGTCCCTGATATCAGCTCCTGTGTGGCCCTGAGCTCCCTCCCAGCTAATTAGGATGGAGCATCCGTCATCCGCTTGTATCTTTAGCAAGGGACACAGCCTTCCCTGTGCCTGGGCCCAGCTGGCTCTCTGCTCAGACTCATAAACTTGTAACTGACTCAGTAGCAGAGGACATAGGAGCTGTGCTGTGAAATAAAATGAGCATGAAAAGGAATCTTATCATGTGGAGAGAGTGAGGTCTCCGTGATCCCAGTCCAAGACATGGGAGTCTGTGTAGCTTCCTCCTGGATGTCTTGGCATGTTCATCTCAGAACCCAAGTGTCAGATGATGAGAAGCTCCGGCCCGGCATGAGAGTCGCTATGTGTAAGCACTCGGGGTGACAGCACCAGCTGCCAGCCATCTCACGGAAAGAGAGGCCCACCTTGGACACCCAGTCAGTGCAGCCTTCAGACTCCAGACCCTGGCACAAGCACACAACAAAGAACCTCCCAGCTAAGTTCGGCTAACCCATGAAACTGTAGGGGATATTTTACACTTCAAGAAACTTCTTGCACATAGATGCCACTTTACAGGTGAGCAGCTGCCGTCCAAACTGTCATGTGACTTACTGAAAGCCTCGAGGCGATCAGAGGCAGAGTCCATTACCCCAACTGCTGTCACCTTACCCCACCACCAGAAAAGGTAGAGAAGTGAGCTCTCCAGAGCAGAAGAGGAAACGAAGGAAAGATGAATTTTGTCGAAAACATCCCAAATGAATCCCATTTATGAAGGAAATTGTTCTCTGTGTGTGGTTTTTGTTTTCGGTCTCCCAAATAGTGTCTTGGAGTTTATAGAGTTAATTGTTCTTGTTTCAGCCTTGGGTTGATTATATCTCCCCTGTCCCCCACCACCCTTCTTCCCCCCCCCCCCCACCACCACCACACACATACCTTGAGATAAATAGAAACAAGCTTACCTGGTCACATTTTTCAGAGAGACAATGACCTAAGCCTCCAGAGAAATACCCATCAAAATAGCATGCACCTGTGGAGGCGGAGCAAGCTGAAAAGTGACAGAGCCATCCATTGCACCCAATAGTGCTGGAAAAACCTTGATCAGAAGTGAGCCAGGCCCAAGGCAATAGCAGATGCCCTTTTCCAGTTCAATGCCGGGGAATGCAGCTGAACCACACACTCAAATGGAAAGTCCTGGCTTTGCCTGTTTTTTTTTCCAGGCCCTTAAACGGAAGCACCATTGAATTTTTCAAGGCCTGACCTGCTCAGTAGGCAGCAATGGAGAGTTTAGGAAAACAGTGTGTTACTGCATGATGAGCTGGAGGCCAAGCTGGCCTTGGATTTTACCGAAAGGCATCAGCTAACATATGGATAGTCCTTGGTTTTTATCTGGGCCCCAGGTCCCTTCTGTGTCATGGAGCACTGAAGAAGCCATCATCTTCTCAACATGTCCCAGGAGCGCTACTTAGTTTTTGTCTTCCCAGTGACCCTCAGAGGGAATTATTAGCTCATTGTAAGATGAAATCCAGAGCCCAAGTTCCCTGGAAGCACCCATGGCCCGTACATTTGGAATGGTCAGTGGAGTGGTTCTCCTGGTCATAGTGGGGCTCATTGGCACCTACTGGTCCAGGCTGGTCTCAGCTGCCCCAAATGGCTGTCATCCTCCATCAGGCCAGCCCAAGTGTGTTCTCATGACAACAGCTAGGGCGCACAAGAGAAAGCAAGCACACTGATTGCACAAGAGTTTTGGTTGTCATATCAAGCTTTGAAAAAGAAGTTTGTCACCATTCCCTTGACCAGAGAAAGTTCTATTGCCAAGGCCAAAGTCAAAGCCAGAGGATGTTGAAAGCCAAGGGTGACAAAGTGTGATGGGGCCAGGTGGGGTTCAGTGGTAGAGCACCTGCTTTGCATGTGCAAGGCCCTGGATTCAATCCCCAGCACTGACATGCATGTATTGGAGACCAATTTTGCCATCTACTTCTTAACCTAGGCAATTCCAGTCACTGCTCCTGCATTTTTTTTGTACCTGACTATGTCTACTTTGTAAGGTGGCCGAGATGATAGCTAAGTGTTCTTTCTGCAAGTGTATCTCACATGCCCAGGGGTGTCTGCACACACCAGCTGAAGAAACACAGATGAACTCAGATCCTATTTCCAGAGCCCTGAAAATTTCCCACAAGCCCTCAGAGGTGAGCCAGCCTGGTTGCTGACATGATAAACAAGAACCGCAGGAAGAGAATAAATCAAGGCAGAAAACAATGAGTCCATGATGTAATTAAAGTTACTGTGAAAGAACCTCTGAAGGAGAGAATGAGTCAGCCTCAAATGTAAGCGGTGAATCAGGGAGTGCTGTGTTGGAGAGTTCTTGGCTATTTCCGGAAAGCCTGCTGTCCCCGCTGAAAGAGCACCTTGAGCCCCACGCTCGCTCGACATCTGGAAGGGAAACGCTCCTGTCATTCTAATGCCTCTTCCGTGGCCACCACAGGCAGTGGGAGCAGCAGGGGGAACAGGCAGAAGACAGTCAACACTGAAATCTCTCCAGGGAGAAATGGATAGATAAAGCATTGCTCAAAAGTGCTCAAGGGGACTTTAGTTTCACGGAGCGGATTTGAACAAGGTCACTGAAAATATAACCACCATAAATGTACATAGACCAAAGTCAGATATTCAAACCACACTCTGTGTAAATTCAGAGAAGGGGTGTGTGTGTGTCCATGCATGTGAAAGAGAGCAACCTTAGGTGTCATTGCTCAGGGACTATCCACTTTTTAAAGATTTATTATATGTACTTGGAAATGCCTGAATATGTGTATGTACATTACATATGCCTGCTGCCCATGAAAACCAGATGTCAGATACCCTGGAACTGGAGTTACAGTTGTGAGCTGCCATGGGGGTGCTGGGAACCAAACCTGGGTCCTTTGCAAAAGCAGCAACTACTGAACCATCTCTGCATCCCCATCTACTTTTAATTAAAAAAAAAAAAAAAAAGACAGACTCTCATTGGCCTGGAGCTCACCAAGTAGGAGAGGCTGGCTGGACACTGGCATTGGGATCACAAGTATATGCCATTACACTTGGTGGGTTTTTTTTAAGATTCTATGAATTGAACTCAAGTCAACATGCTGGCAATGTAAAGGAGAGGCAGCCCCTTGGAGTCAGTACCGAACACACCCAGACACCAAATTCTTGGCACAAAGGAGATTTATTACCCTGGAGGGGCAAGTGGGGTGGGGTGGGCTGCCTCTGGATCTGGCAGAGACAGACAGCAAGCAGCCACAGCAGCAGCGGGTGTTTTTTGCAGGAGTGGGGTTTTAAGCAGAAAAAGGGAGAGTCTATGCTAGGGTGAGTTGGTAAGTCCTGATTGCACAGGTTAGCCAAATAGTGGATTCTGGTTGTTGGACCTTGGTGTTTTGTCCCAAGAATGAATCAGTGGCCAAATAAGGGAATGGACCTTGGAGGTTAGCTTTAGGAAAGTAACCTAATGGTTTTTAGCAAAGGGAGAGAGAAGGGTAAAGGACAAAACCTGTTGGTACCATGTTTGCCATGCTTGGGCCTGTTAGAGAGCCCTGAGGCGGAGCAAGCACTTTATTGACTGAGAATTCAGGTAAGTTTATGAACTAAAACCAGAAATGCCTTAAAATGTAAAACAGCACATTAGAACAGAGCAGGTTCCAAGTGGGAGTCACAAACCTAGAAGACAGATGTCTAGAAGGTTCAGAGACTTCCACACAGGCATAATATTGCAGGCCTGGAAGGGAAATTGACCCACCCTGCATGGAGGCAGGGTTTGGTTGGACAGCATCCCTGAAGTCATCAAAGAACATCAGTGGAGAGGAGAACTGATATCCAGAGGTGCCAGAGACGCAGACACAGGTCAGGCAGGACCCTCCTAACGCCCAGGTCCGCCCCCAGCTTTATTGAGTGTTATTAATAAGCTATGCTATACAGTGTAATGTGTTGATGTGTGGGCCTAGTGTGAAACATTTACCAGAGTCAACGGAGTTAGAATCCAGCACCTCACACTTTTCCCATGGTGTGTGTGTGTGGTGTGCATGAGAGTGTACATGTTTTTGAACATACGTGAGCACATATGCATGTGCATGGAGTAGCCCAAGATTGATGTCAGGAATCATCCGTGATCACTCTTACACCTTATTCATTAAGGTCTCTCAGTCAAACTAGAGTGTACTGATAGGGCTAGGCTTGGCAGCCGGCCTGCTTTGGGGAGCTTGTCTCCCCTTCTGAGCTAGAATTACAAGCAGGCCACCAAGGTCACTCTGCATTTACATGAGTTTCTGGAATTGGGGTTCCATAGAAGCCAGAAGAGGGTGCCAAATCTCTTGGAGCTGGAGTTACTGGCAATTGTGAGCCATTAGATATCAGTGTAGGACTCCTTGGTTCTCTTTTTCAAACTGACAGAGAACCATATTCGTACTATTGAACACATTGAAATTTTTAAGTATGGCCAGCTGGTGGTGCTACCATCCCAGCACTGGATATTTACTGAGAGGCTGTGGTAGTTTGAATGTAATTGGCCCCCATAAACTCATAGAGAGTGGCACTGTTAGGAGGCGTGGCTTTGTTGGAGTGGGTATGGCCTTGTTGGAGAAAGTGTGTCACTGTTGGGGGCGGGTTTTGAGGTTTCCTATGCTCAGGATACCACCAGTGTTTCAGTCAACTTCCTGTTGCCTGCAAGCCAAGATGTAACCAGCACCACTTCTGCCTGCAGGCCACCATGCTCCCTGCCACAATGATAATGGACTGAACCTCTGAAACTGTAAGTGAACCACCCCAATTAAATGTTTTCTTTATAAGAGTTGCTGTGGTCATGGTGTCTCTTCACAGCAATAGAAACTAAGACAGAGGCAGTATGTTTTAGGTGTCTTGGACAGCCTTGGCCAACAACTCAAAAGAAAGTTTCTTATAGCTGGTATTGGTATTTTTGTTAGGTAGCTCTTAGAGGGAGTACCATCAGCCAAGATGAGAAAAGTTTATTAAAACTGTATATATATGGAATTCTGTGTGGTAAAGGTTTTTCTTTTTAGATAAATAGTAGTATTCCCTGTGGCTTTTTCTGATACCCTTATTGTTATTTTGCCCACCTCCCTCCCCCTGTATTTACTTCTTTCCCCTCTCTAAAGAGTGCTCCCTTCTTCCATTTTCCTGATCAGATCACTTGCACCCTGCTAGTTCCCTCTCTATTGCTCCCCCAAATTCCTCAAAACAATGTTGAAGAACTAGGCTAGGGATGAGGTTCAGTTGGTAGAGTGCCTGCCCAGCATGCAGAAAGCCTTGGGTTTGATTCCCAGAATCTCATAAGCCAGGTGTTGGATCCTCATAACCAAGAGGTTACACCCTCCTAATTCAAGAAGTAAAAATAAGAAGGCTGAGATTTCAATCTTGGGTCATCAGTTCTACAATGCTCAAGACCAGCCTGGGATATGTGAGGGCCTGTCAGAAGATGGGGTAGGGGCAGGGGCTGGAGAGGAGGTTCAGCGGCTAACAGCTTATCTTGCTCCACCACGAACTGGAGTTTGGTTTTGGTACCCATGTCAGGCAGTTTCTGGAGGTCTGATTCCCTCTTCTGGACTCAACCTGCACCCACAAGTGTGCAAAACCATACGAATACACATCATTGTAAAATGATTTTTTTTTTCTGGAGGGAGGGAGGAGGAGAGGGAAGAAAAATTGTAAGCATGACAGTGCATTTAATTCTCACACAAGCTGAGATGGCCGGCTCCCTCCACTTTACAGGTAGGGGAAATTCCATGGCACCCAGGGCTCTAAACTACCTGCCTACCTGCTGAGATGCTCATGAACTATACTTGGTGAGTCGGGATTCACACTCAGGACCACATCCTGTGCCAAATGCCACTCAGTATTGGGGACTGACTTGCCCCACGTGGCCCCATCTGCCGTTATTCACATCTCATGCGCTGACCGTGTTCCGTACCCCACTCTACCACCCCTTACTGACACATGCAAGGCTGAGGGATGAGTGTTTGTTGGTTCAGGGAAGCTGAGCTATGACCCTGAGCTGCTGACAGAATGTCTGATATTTATAGCAACTCACAGTCAAGCACCAGGGAAAGTGTGTTTTAGGCTGTTGCCGATGTCCTCAGGGGGAAAGAAAAACATCTCTGTGAAAAATCGTGTGGGATGCTGAACTGATGGTGTATCAAACGGGAATGGACAACCCAATGGGTTTGCATTCCAGCTAAGAAAATAATGGAAGCGTAAGCAGCCAGCCGCTACAGACAGCATTCTTCAAATGCTTTGGACGTAGCCGCGTGAGAGGCCCCACCACTAGATGAATTCATAAATGGCCACCTTACACTCAAGCTTTATGTATGCACTTACCTATTGGTTTAGGTCTGCCCTCCTTCACCAGGGGTTTGAAACTGATCCTTTGATTGTGAAGATGGTGACAGATTGGTTACATTAGTGGCCATGTTTTGTATGCCTCCCTATGTCCTTGCCCTTGGCTAGTGTCCTCCAGTGGCTCTGGGCTGGATACGGTGACTTACTTTGGCCAGCAATCAACCTGAGGCAAAAACAACTTGAAAAATCACACAGTGGAGAGGCATATTGCCCTAGCCAAGGCTGATCCAGATCAGCCAGACTCTGGCCACCCTGCCAGGGACCACAAGACCCTTTTGAAACAATAGGATCTGGTCCAGATCAGCAGGACAATCCTTAGACCCATGAGAAATAGTAGATTATTCTTCAAAGTCACAGGCTTGGGTTTTGTTTGCTATATATTAATAACTAATATAGGGGCATGCATTGTATGTGTGTGATTGTGTGTGTGTGTGTGTGCGCATGTTCATGTGCATGCATGTTTGTGAGTGTACGCCTGGGTGAGCATATGTAGGCGTACACGTGTGTAGAGGTGCATGTGTGTGTACTGGAGATCAACTGTCAGCTATCTTTATCAGTCTCCAACTTACTCTTTTGAGACAGGGTTTCTCACTAAAATCAGAGCTCACCACTAAGCTAAACAGCCCAAGGATTCTCCTGTCTCCACCTCCCCAGCACTGAAATTACAAGCACATGCTACCACACCAGCTCTTACATGAGTACTAGGGATGCAAACTAGAAGCCTTTTGTTTCCACAGGAAGTACTATACCCACTGAGCCATGTCCCGAACCCCAAGGGACTCACATCCTAGAAACACAGTCAACAGGTATCTACAGAGTGTGAGTTCTGGGAAGAAAAACACATATTAACGTATGCTCTCCACCCACCCACTCAGAGATATTTACAGATGTTCCCTGACTTACAGTGGGCACACATAGTCACATACACCCAACATAAGTTGGAAATATCCTAAGTCCAATATGCCTACACTGACAAACACCATAGCTTACCCTAAGCTCCCCTGAACATGCTCCCAACACTTACATGAGCTGACAGTTAGGCAACACCCTCTCATGGAAAGCCTGTTTTACAATGGTGTAAACACGAATATCACATGTGATTTATCAAATACTATACTGAAGGTAAAAAAAAAAAATGGTTGTGTAGGTGCATTTTCACACCATGTAAAGTTGGAAAGCTAAGGCTGATACTTCATACCTGGACAGGATAAAGGAAAGATTCTATTAAAGACGTGAGCCATGTGAAAACTGTTCACAGCCTCCCTCTACAAGGCTGAGCTCAAATGCTCTCTTCCTCTCAGCAAGTTCCCTCCCTCATCTTAGGGCCAGGTTGAACTCTTAACCTCTCCTCCCCTACCCTTCCCTCTTGGGATACCTGAGAGCTATATGTAGAGATCCCCCATAATGCCTTTGGTGTTGTGCTTGGGGTTATGGTTAGCTAAAAGGAAGTCTGTTTCCTCCACTGGCTGTAAAACTCCTTGGTCCTCACTATTGTGTGGACCTCCATACCCAGCAGGATGACTTGCACAAATATGAGAAATGTGTGTTTAAGTAAATGTGAGTTGGACGTGAAGAAAGCTCAAAGAGCTGTGAGAGAGGCCTTAAAAGAGGCCACAGTCACGATCTCATAGAATCCAGGTGTAGACAAAGGCTTTTCTCTGTTCCCCCCCGGCCCACAGTCGCTTCCAAATAATCACTCAGAAGCTTAATATAAATTATAAATGTTTGGCCAATGTCTCAGGCTTATTATTAGCTAGCTCTTACATTTAAATTAACCCATGTTTCTTATCTATGCTTTGCCACATGGTTCATAGCTTGTTACCTTATTTCTTACATGTCTTGCTTCCCCCATGGCTGGCTGGCTGGCTGGTGTCTGCCCCGACTCCACCCTTCTTGAATGTACTGCCTAACCTTATTCTGCCTGGCTATTGGCCACAACAGCTTTATTTATCAACCAGTGAGAGCAACACATAGTCACAGCGTACACAAAGACCATCCCACAGCATCCAGGTGTTGTGCAGCAGTTCCCTCCAAGATTAAAACCTTA
This sequence comes from Peromyscus nudipes, assembly GCA_902168325.1. Taxonomy (NCBI): domain Eukaryota; kingdom Metazoa; phylum Chordata; class Mammalia; order Rodentia; family Cricetidae; genus Peromyscus; species Peromyscus nudipes. The sequence continues at coordinate 31,059 of CABHPH010145820.1, read as the reverse complement.
TAACTTGGATGGAATCTCACTAAGACACAGGATGTTCATGGGGAGGTGAAACAAGAGAGAGGGGGTGAAACATTCCCTCGTGCGGGGAAGCCCATTAAACAGGGAAATGAACAACTCAGAGACTCCAGGAAGTCTCTGAAACTGACCAAATTCACTAGGCCCTCCTCTTCCCTAGTAGATATAAACTTAAGAACTGTTAAGACACTCTTAGACTTAATACCACATGTACACACACACACACACACACACACACACACACACACACACGTACAATTAAAAATGGTTTTTGTTTGTTTTTTTTGTTTTTCTGAGACAGAGTTTCTCTGTATAGCTTTGGAACCTGTCCTGGAACTCAATATGTAGCCCAGACTGGCCTCAAACTCACAGAGATCCGCTTGCCTCTGCCTCCCGAGTGCTGGGATTAAAGGCGTGCGCCATCACCACCTGGCAAAAAAATGTTTTAAGTGGATGTGTTTGGACTTTTGGGGGACCATTAAGGTAAAGCTACTTTCCTTCGTCCCAAAGAAGAGATTATTAATTCTACCTCCATCCCTGGGTAGAGATTTGATATGGCCTCCTCCGTAGAGTCTCATGGCTTTAATCACAGCACTCGGGAGGCAGAGGCAATCGGATCTCTGAATCAAGGCCAGCCTGGTCTACAGAGCTAGTTCCAGGACAGCCAGGACTTCACAAAGAAACTCTGTCTATAAATAAATAAATAAATAAATAAATAAGATGAAGTTAATGCAACTGTGCCCATCAAGCATGTGATCAAGGATCCTCCCCTCACTCCCACCCCAGGAAAGCTGGTTCACTTGAAGCCTCGATAAGAAGATGGGAAGACATCTCCTTACTAAGACCTACCCTTCAAACCCCGTCTGGGCAGGGGCTTGCACTGCTTCTGTGGTGCAGCACTACAGACTACAGCCTGGGCGCAGAGCACTACAGAGCCCGCCTGCTTTTCTGAGTTACCCAGAAGAGTGCAGCTTTCCTTTTCTCTTTTGGATGCTGACCAAAGCTTGGGTATGCTTTCCTGACACTCGGGGCTTTCTCGCTCATTCTCAGAAGCTCTCCCCATCCCCATTTCTGTCATGTGACTGCGTGTTGACCACCACGCCCCATGTCCTAACCCAAACAATGACTGTCTCTCTCCCTCTTCCCCACCTCCCTTCTCCTACCAGTGACCCAAAGTACAAAAATATTTCCTGCCCTGCTGTTTTTCTCTCAATAAATTGCCCTTATTTCTCTAATAAAATTGTCCTTGAGCTTCCTTGCAAGTTTGTTCTAAATTCTTTTTTAAGGAAACTAAGATTTCAAAAGGAACCTCAGTTTCCCTGGGAATCTGGGCATGACCCCAGTGACTTACCTCCTCCTGCTGAAGTGTCCAGGACCTCCCAAGACAGCACTACCAACTGAGACCAGGAGCCTGTAGGGGGATAATCCAGTTCCAAACCGTAACACCGTCCATGATAAATATTGGCTTCAAACCACAGAAGAAAGACATAGCATGCATTCTTCCATCACAGGTCGCGTTGCAGATGTCTCAAACACCACGGAGCACCATCCATGCTTTGATATGAAGGTGTGTTTTGACTGTGATGATAAAGATATCACAGTGTGGTTTCCTAATGTTTTAGTAGGTGCTTTCAACTGCCTTCCTCCGCAATTCCAAGTGCAGGGGGCCTTGGGAATGCACAGCAGTGACAACTAGTGTTAACAGGTCGACCCACCAGACACATGATTCCCTGTTTTTTTTGGGGGGGGGCCTTGGCAAAGCCGTGGGGTTATTGGCTGTAAATGACTGTCCATAACTTTCTCAAGTGCCACTGCTATGCCTCCCTAATAAGAACAGCTGTGGGGTTCCACAGCCCTTCGGTAGTGTGTTTTACACTTATTGGGCACACATATAGCTGTTGATGTTCTGGAAGATGATATCTGTTTAGGCTGTATAATTTTGATGTATAGAAATAATATTAGGATATTTTACATTACTCAGACTGACATAGGATTCTCAGTCGCAAAGACAGCCTTTTACACAAACAGCTAATTTTGAACTTCAGAACAAACTCAAAAGAAACTAAACTGCCCCTGCAGAAAATATACAGAGACTAATTCCCAGGTGTTGTTTATTGCTAAATCAAGGCCAGGCTGCTTACTGATAATTTTTAGGCCTCCTGAAGGCCTCTCCGCCATCTCAACAAACCAAATCAGACCAAATCAGGAGAAGTCCAGGTTTAATGGGTGAAGCATTCCCGGGCGATTCCTTGGCCCCTCAGAGAGGAGACAGGGACTCAGGACCGGAAGAACCATGAGTCTGTTTTCTGGGATGCCGCTTATATATCCCCTGTGGGAGTGGTCTTGAGCCTCTCTGGGGGAAGAGCTGTGTTTGTCGGGCTTTGAAGGGGCGGGTTTGGGGAGGAGCTGTGTGAGGTGGGGCCCCCACCCAAACACTAACATTGAGACATAGCTCCTTGCAGTAGCTCTTTCTGCACATACCCTGACAGCTCAAGGTTCAGCCAATTGTTTACTGTCTGGGACCCCTCACCAACTTAGAGCTGCATGGGTCAATGTGACATTAGTAGCCTAAGAGAAACTATGTGACTTATCTTGTGTTTTGAGCATGAGTAGGGCCCTGAAAACGGAACTTATAATGGTCCAGAGTTTGGCTGTGAGGCAGCAGCAGTGGTTTGGAGAGAGACGGCTGTGTAGATGTGTAGAGCTATATGAGAGCTGCTGCAGAATGTGAGTGGGGTGTGTGTGTGTGTGTGTGTGTGTGTGTGTGTGTGCGCTGAGTGAGAGACAAAGAAGAAGAATCATGAGAGGAGTGTGAAGGAGTGAGTCAGTGAAAGAGTGAGTGGATAGTGTAAAAGAAAGAGGTGTGAGTGAGTGTGTGTGTGAGAGAGAGAACTGTGTCAAAGAGCTGCGGCTACAGAGCAGCCGTGCCTAGGAGCTGTGTAAGTGCTGTGTGGTGAGAGATCTGTGTAAACGAGATGTTCAGCTGTGGCTTGTGTGGAGATTTGTAGCTGTGTGGAGACAGAGTCAGAGACCATTCTTAAGATGAAGTAAAAGAGAAAGTTAACATCAGAAAGCATGTGTGTTTCCTTATTTTACCACTCAGATAGATAGAAACTTATTTCTAAATACCCTCAGATAGAAAGAGTCTAGCCCTCAGATATATAAAAAAATAAAATTAAAAAAAAATTCCTAAGCCCTTGCTGCATTTGTGGATTTTCTTGCATTACCCTGGTGGTACATAGGGGCTGCACCACCACCCGACTCCGTGTCCGCCCCCCCCCCCCCCCCCCCCCCCCCCCCCCCCTCTTTTTTGTGTGTGTTTGTCTGTTTTGTTTGGTTTGGTTTGGTTTTTTGTTTTGTTTTTGTTTTTTCGAGACAGAGTTTGTCTGTGTAGTTTTGGTGCCTGTCCTGGATCTCACGCTGTAGACCAGGCTGGCCTTGAACTCACAGAGATCCGCCTGGTTCTGCCTCCCAAGTGCTGGGATTAAAGGCTTGCGTCTTTTTAAGGAGCGTGTCTGTCAGCTTCATCAGATCACTGAATGCTGTCCATGACTCAAAACTAGCTAAGACCCCCTCCCTGCCTTGGAGAACAGTCAGACTGTGAGGACACAGAGAGACACAGCAGAGGACAGATGAGAGAAGAGAGGAAGGGTATGTGCACCCCAACCTGCCCTTGAGCATTCAGGTTGGGACTGAGCAAGGCAGCGTGACCGAGTTGCCGTATGTGACACCAGGGAAGCAGGGGAGAGGCTGTGTCTTAGCCCTGCTCTAAGAACTAGGAGAATTTCTGTTCTCCAGGCTCTCACCCCACTTCTCCCTGCAGGGTGGATCCAGAACTCTTGAGTGGAGGGCTGAACCTGGAAACAACAAGACAGATGGACATGTCCTCTAGAGACACAGTGATGAGACCATCCAGGCTATTGCGGCTGTGCTCTGGAGGCTAAACAATGTTCTGCACCATTTGGGGTTCTCAGGAAATATCTAACTGGTTAACTCAAAGCCTCTTTGTTGTTGTTGTTTTTGCTTTATTTTTGTTTTTGTCTTGTTTTTGTAAGGCAGGATCTGATATATCCCAAGCTGACTTCAAACTTCCTATGTAACTAAATCTAACCTTGAACTTTTCTGGTCGTCCTGCCTCCCCCTCCTGTTGCCTGTGTGGTCAGGTTGTTAAGGGCAACGACTCATTGTTTCAATTATTCCTCCAAGTCAGTCTCTTCCAGGTAGCAAGTGACATCAAGCTTGGAAATGAGCAGGACAAGCAGTGCTCTAAGTAAATCAATAAATCAGTGTCTTACAACTGGCCTTTGCTACTGTATTCTACTTCCCTCCCAAGTGCTGGGATTACAGGCATGCACCGCTGCACCAGGCTCTGGGTAATGCTCAGACTCTTTTAGAAAAATGGGATGGTGACATGTACCCTCCCAAACATTCCAGGAACAACAGGGGAGTGACCACATGCCCGGGGACAGCAGAGGCCACACTGATGAGATCAGAGGGTGTGGGGTGGTTCTAGTAAAGCTAAGTGTGGTGGGGAGATGGGAGTGGAGGAGGGAGGAGCAGGGAACTCCAGCGCTTCAGTGATGAAGAGTCAGAAGACAGTCCAGGGGACAGATGGTTTGGCTGTCTTAGAGGTGGTGAAGTCAAGACATCCCAGAGGACACGGCCTGTCTCATCCCCTGGAGATTCAAGAGAACTCCAAGGAGATATGGAGATGGAATTTAGAGACGGAACTCAGAGAGGGAGTAATCCACACAGGCAGTCACACAGGGCCACAGAAAGTCATTCGAGATCATAAAAGAAGGGCCAGAGGATGGAGAGGTGGCTCAGCTGGTAAAGGCACTTGCTGCCAAGCCCAAGGACCTGAATTTGATGGTAGAAAGAGAGAACTGACTCCTGCAAATTGTCCTCTGACCTCAGGCACTCCATATCATTTGTATACCCATACTTACACATGCATACACAATAAATAAATAAATGTAGAAAATATGTTTTCAAAACAAAGGCAATGAAGTAAAAGAAAAGATCAGAATAAACAGATTAAGAGGGAAATTTGTTTTGTGTATACCTGTGTGTGTGTGTGTGTGTATGTGTGTGTGTATCCATAGATGTGTGGTGCACACACACAAGTGTTTGCACGTGTGTGGAGGCCAAAAGTCAACCTCAAGTGTCCTTTGTTCCTCGGGAGCTGGGCACCTAATTCTTTGAGACAGGGTCTCTCACTGAGTCCTGGGCCTCCTCAATTAGTCTAGGCTGGCTGTCCAGTGAACCCGAGGATCCTTCTGTCTCTGCCTCCTCAGCACTAGGGTCACAGCGCACATCATCAGGTCAGCCTTCTTTCTGTTGAGCTGGGGATCAATCTCAGGTCGTCATGCTTGCATGGTAAACACTTCACCCACTCAGCTGGCTCCCCAGCCAGCAGTTTTGTTTTCTAGTAACAGTAAAGTAGGGCTCCTTGATGACCTGAAGCCAAGGGGGGAGGGACATTGCAACGAGGCTTAAATCTGGTTTGAAGAAGGAAACACCACCAGGCCCCTAGCTGAGGCCTCTGGGGGGCTGATGGATTCTAAGCAAGCAGTTCCCACAGAGGAGTGTGGATGGAAGCCAGATGAAGCCTGCTGGGTAGTGAGTGGGTGAAGCATCCAGGAGGCAGGGAGGGCTGGGGGAGGGAGGGGGAAGAGGCAGATTTGCAGGGCAACAGTATCCAATTCAATGTTTTCTTTCCAAGACCATCCAGTTTTGAATTAAAGAAAGAAGGAAACTGCAAATCTGGAGTATTTAAAGGTCGTGTGAAAATCCCGGAACCCTCAAGTTCAATCTGTTCCCACCTAAATAACATTTGTATGGAAACCAGGCAAGACCACTAAACCCCTCTCAGCGCAGATCCAGAAATGCAGCTGCTCACGGGGCCCTTGAAAATGTGCAGATGTGGCATTCCCTGAGAACACGCCAGCCAGCCGGGGAAGCAGGTAGGCTGACTGCAGATCTTCACTTCCTCCTCCTCTCCATATCTACAGTCCCGTCTCATCCCAGCACGCCACTTGCTGCAGCTTCCCCACCCCTCCGGCCGCCATCTCCAGTGGATCACACAGATCTTTCCCTCCAAACTTCCTTCCCCCAACTCATCACTTTATCCCAGCCTGCAACTCCAGCAGGCATCCCCTGAGAAGCCACAGGCCACTCCAGCCAGGAAAGCAGGCAGCCTCACTGCAGATCTCCACCTCTCCCCGTATCTAATCCCCCAGTCTCATCCCCAACCTCATAGCAGACTACCTGTTGTGGCTCTCCTCCCTCTCTGCCCCCATTCCCAGGGGACTAAGCAGATCCTGGTGGAACACCCTGCTTTCCTCCCTTCTGTGGACTCCCTCAGCATCACCCTTCCTAAGTGCCAGTTCCCAATACCTAGAAATACATTTTACCTGGAACCCCAGTGACCACACCTAGCTGGATCTCAGAAGAATTCCTGCCTGGCAACACACAGCCACCACACCCACCTAAGAACCAGAGAGGGCAACAGAAACCAAGGAACAAAACACTCACCTAACGAAGATGAGACCAAATACCAGAACTTAGAATTACAGTCTTCCAAACCCAGATGCCTAGATGCCAACCTAAAAACACAAAAACAGCCAGGATAATATGTCTCCACTAGAACCAAGCAACCCTGCCACAGCAGGCCATGAGAATTCCAACATAGTTGAAACATAAAGCAGAGACCTTCAAATAGCCTTTATGGATATGATAGAGGTCCTTAAAGAGGAAATAAATAAATCCCTTAAAGAAATCTATGAAAAAAAAAACTGGAAGAACATGAATAAAACAGGTCAAGACCTGAAAGTGGAAATAGAATCAATAAAGAAAACCCAAACTGAGGGAAATCTGGAAATGAAAAATTTAGGAATTCCAACAGGAACCTTGGAGGCAAGCCTCACCAACAGAATACAAAGATGGAAGGAAGAATCTCAGGCATTGAAAACGTAATAGAAGAAATGGTCAAAGAAAAATTAAATCTTAAAAAATCCTAGCACAAAACATCCAGGAAATATGGGGCACTATGAAAAGATCAAATCTAAAATTAATAGGAATAGAGGAAGCAGAAGAAACACAGGTCAAAGGCACAGAATATTTGCAACAAAAGCATAGAAGAAAATTTTCCTAACCTAAAGAAGAAGATGCATGTCAAGGTACAAGAAGCTTACAGAACACCAAATAGACTGGAGCAGAAAAGAAATTCCCTTTGGCACATACTAATCAAAACACTAAGATGTAGGACAAAAAAAGAATATTAAGAGCTTCAAGGGACAAAGACCAGGTAACATATAAAAGCAGACCTATATTAAAAGACCCAACTTCTCAATGGAAACGCTAAAAGCCAGGAGAGCCTGGACAGATGTTCTACAGACTCTGAGAAACCACAGATGCCAGCCCAGACCACTATACACAGCAAAACTTTTATCACAGTAGGTGGAGAAAATAAGACATTCCATGATAAAACCAAATTTAAGCAATATCTACCTACAAATCCAGCCCTGCAGGAAGCATCAGAAGGAACAGTTCAATACAATGAGGTTAACTCCATACAAAAAGCACAAGGAATAAATAATCCCAGACCAGTAAATCAAGAGGAGAAATACACACACACACACACACACACACACACACACACACCACAAACAACAAAATAACAGAAATCAAATATTAGTCATTTTTTATCACTCAACATAAATGGTCTCAATTCCCTAATAAAAAGACAAACACCAACAAAATGGATGTAAAAACAGGATCCATCTTTCTGCTACATCCAAGGAACACACCTTAACATCAAGGATAGGCATCACCCCAGAGTAAAAAGATGGAAAAGATATTCCAAATATTTAGATGGACCTAAATAGCTAACTGGTATAGCCATTTTAATACCCGACAAAGCAGACCGCAAACCAATACTAACGAGGAGAGATAGGAAAGGTCACTATATACTCATCAAAGGAAAAATTCACCAAGAGGACATTGCAATAGCTATGCACCAAACATAAGGGCACCTGAGTTCATAAAAGAAACACTACCACAGCTTAAATCACATGCTGACCCTTACATACTGATAGTAGGAGACTTAAATATCCCCCTCACCCATAGTCGGGTCATCCACACAAAAACTAAACAAAGAAATGCTGGAGCTAACTGACAGTATAAAGCAAATGGACCTAACAGATATTTACAGAACATTTCAACCAAACACAAAAGAGTATACCTTCTTCTCAGCCCCTCATAGAACTTTCTCCAAAATTGACCAAATACTTAGACACGAAGTAAGTCTCAACAGATACAAGAAAATTGAAATCAGACCTTGTATCCTATCTGACCACCATGGATTAAAGCTGTATAGCAGTAACACAACAGAAGGCTTACAAACTCAAGGAAACTGGACAACTCACTACTGAACAAAAAATGGGTCAAGAAAGAACCGAAAGACTTTCTAGAATTGAATGAAAATGAATACACAGCGTACCCAAACTTACATAACACAATGAAGGCAGTTCTACAAGGCAAATTCTTAGTGCTAAGTGCCTGCATCAAATATTGGAGGTATTTCTTAATGGTAACTTTCAGCACATCTGAAATCTCTAAAACAAAGAGAAGAAATCACACTCAAAGGGAATAGATGACAAGAAAGAGTCAAACTCCAGGCTGAAATCAATAAAATAGAATAATACAAAAAAATGAAACGAGTTGATTCTTTGAGAAAATCAGTAAGTTTGACAAACCCTTGTCCAAATTAACTAAAAGGCAGAAAGATAATATCTAAATTAACAAAGTTAGGAAATCCAGAGAATTATAAGACTATACTTTAAAAACCTGTACTCCACTAAATTGGAAAATTTAAAAGAAATGTATAATTTTCTTGACACATGTCACTTACCAAAGTTATATCAAGATCTGAGAAGCAATTTAAACAAACCTATTACCCCTAGTTAAATAGAAGCAATAATTAAAAGTCTACCAACCAAAACAAGCCCAGGGTCACATGGTTTTAGTGCAGAATTCTACCATAATTTCAAAGAATTAATTCCAATACTCTTCAAATTACTCCACAGGATAAAAACAGAGGAACACTGCCTAATTTGTTCTATAGCGACACAGTTACCCTGATACTCAAACCACATAAAGATTCAAGAAAGGAAGAGAATTACATACCAATTTCCTTTATGAGCATAGATGCAAAAATTCTCCATAAAATACTTGCAAACCGAATTGAATAACACATCAAAAAGATTATCCACCATGATCAAGTAGGCTTCATTCCAGAGATGCAGTGATGGGTCAACATAAATAAATCAATAAATGTAATCCACTATATAAACAAAATGAAAGAAAAAACCCACATGATCATCTCATTAGATGCAGAAAAGGCCTCTGACAAAATTCAACACCCTTAAAGTCCTTAAGAGACTAGGGATACAAGAGACATACCTCCACGTTGTATAGGCAGTTTACAGCAAGCCCATAGGCCACATCAACTTAGGTGAAGAGGAACTCAAAATAGCTTGACTAAAAGCAGGAACAAGACAAAGTTGTCTACTCTCTCCATACCTATTCAATATAGTACTTGAAGTCTTAGCTAGAGCAATAAGACAACGAATAAGACAAGCAATGAAGATCAATGGGATACAAAGGAAAGGGAGATATCAAAGTATCTTTATTTGCAGATGATATAATAATATACATAAGCAACTCTAAAAACTCTACCAGGAAATTCCTACAGCTGATACACACCTTCAACAAAGTAGCAGGATACAAAATTAATTCACAAAAGTCAGTAGCCCTCCTGTATACAAGTGACAGACTGAGAAAGAAATCAGGGGCATTACACCTTTCACAATAGCCTCAAATAATATAAAATATCTTGAGGTAACTTTAACCAAGCAAGTGAAAGACTTGTATAATTTAAAAAAACATGTAAGACATTGATGAAAGAGACTGAAGAAGATAACATAAGATGGAAAGAGCTCCAATTCTCATGGATTGGTAGGATTAACATAGTAAAAATGGCTATCCTACCAAAAGCCATCTACAGATTCAAAGCAATCCCCATCAAAATTCCTACACGATTCCTCATAGATCTTAAAAGGACAATATTCAGCTTCATATGGAAATAAGCAAGAACAGAGAGAGAGAGAGAGAGAGAGAGAGAGAGAGAGAGAGAGCCTGAGATGCCTAAAATAATCCTGAATAATAAAAGAACTGCTGGAGGTATCACCATCCCAACCTCAAATTGTACTGCAGAGTTGTAGTCATAAAAACTGGCACAAAAATCAGACAAGCCAATCAATGAAATCAAACTGAAGACCCAGGTATAAATAAATCCACATACCTCTGGATACCTGATTTTTGATAAAGAAGCCAGAAATACACACTGGAAAAAAAGAAAGCATCTTCCACAAATGGTGCTGGTCAAACTGGATGGCTTCATGTAGAAGAATCCAGATAGATCCATACTTAGCACCTTGCACAAAACTCAACTCCAAATGGATCAAAGACTTCAACAAAACCAGATACACTGAACCTGACAGAAGAGAAAGTGGGGAATAGACCTGAGTTCATTGGCATAGGAAAAGACTTTCTGAACAGAACACCATTAGCACAGTCACTAAGATTAAGAAGTAACAAATGTAACCTCACAAAATTGAAAAATTTCATATGCAAAGGGCACCATCATTAGGACGAAGCAGCAACCTAAAGAATAGGAAAAGATTTTTACCAGCTACACAGCCAATAGAAGGCTAATATCCAAAATACATAAAGAACTCAAAAACACCAATGTCAAGAAAACAAATAACCCAATTAAAAATGAGTTATAGATATAAACAGAAAAACACAGAGGTTGGGTATAGAGTAAGGGATGTGGGCAGGGGATACAGCTAGGTCTCCCTAGGAAAGGGAGATAGACTAGATAGTTATGGATGGATGGCGGGGGGACTGGACTGAGAAGATCAAATGGGTAAGAGGAGGGAAGAGGGGGACAAGGGAGGGAACATGGGGAAAGACAGCTTAAATTAAGGACCATTTGTCTGAAAACCTAGTACAACAGAAGCTTTGTAAAATATTTACACATCTGAAGGTAATCGAAATGAAATCGCCAAATAACACAGAAGACATCCCCAACTGGCCATCTCTCGTCACCAAATGAAGCTTCCAGTACTGGGATTGGGTTATATCTAAGTGAGTTTTTGGCCAAAGGAGTCCCATAGAAACCTCCAAGCAAGGCAGGCTGTTGCCAACACTATAGGCTGTTCCCCACAAACTGACAGCAAGACCCCATTGTGAAAGACAACATATTCACAACTCATTAAACATGGAGAAGTCGGGCTGGTGTCTACCTAGAGCCTTTATCCCTGTGTGCGAGCATCTTTGGTACGGGAAGGTACTCTGCATGCTACTGAAGGAGAAATGTAAACAAAACTTGGGTCTACTCTAGTGCCTGCAAGATATGCTAGTGCAGTGGGGGCACACAGCGTGCGGAAGGAACCAGGCAATCTGATTTGACTTAAGGCCCACTTCACAAGATGGAACCCATACTTGAGACTAGATAGTGCAGGGACCCAGGGTAAAATCAAATAATGCTGTTCTTTTTAAAAGAAAAATAGCAATAAAATAACTCCTAATGACGTTCTGCTGTACTCACAGGTCAGTGTCTTGCTCACCATCGGAGAAGCTTCCCCCTGCAGCAGATGGGAACAAATAGAGACCCACAGCCAGACATTATGCAGTGAATGAGAGACCTTGAAATCTCAGCCCTAAATGGGATGTCTCTGTCAAATGCCTCCCCTCTGAGCTCAGGGGACCCTGCGGAGCAAGAGGCAGAAAGTGACCTTTGCGTATGTAGTGTGGCTTCCGGTTTGGTGTTTTTATGGCTTCCTGAGTGTGCAGACAAGTGGGTCTCTGCATCAGTATCTGTTTCTTGTGCCTTTTCTTGGGCTTGTTTCTTTCTGTTTGTTTTGTCCTATTCTGATGCATTAGTTTTTGTTTTATATTATTATATTTTATTTTGTTCTAATATTATCCCATAGAAGCCTGTTTGTTTTCTAAAAAGAGGCAGGAAGGAAGTAGCTCTGTCTGGGAAAGGAGGTGGGGAGGAACTGGGAAGAGTAGAGGGAGGGGAACCCACAACCAGGATATATTATGTGAGGAGAAAAGGTAGTTTCAAGGAAAAAAACAAAAAAGGAGCAGATGCAGCAGACCTCATGCCCACACACACACCAAGTCCCCAGTGGCATCTCAGACCGAGGCCTTGGCTTCCCGGAAGGTCCTCGGAAAGGAAGCAAAGGGACAGGAAGTCAGAAAGTGGAATGGAGGAAAGAGTGGCTGTTTCTGAAGAGCCTGCAGCTTAATGAAAAGCTCCATGCTTCACAAGCACCCACTGCACACCAAGCCCATAGCTACACACTTAGGATCCTGAGGTCAACACGTGCATGCAGTACTTTTTGTGTTACCCTCCTCACGACACAGGCAGATGAGCCATCTCTAAGTCCCACCCTGTCCCTACAGCCTGCGTCCTCAAGCAAACCCACCCACCTCCAACTCAAAAATGTCATTACTGCCTGCCACAGCCTATGAAGGATGAATATCCTTTTGTGTTATCCTGGCTTTACCACTTTGGCCAATTTAAGAGTGTTTTGTCTTGATTTTTGAGATGTCTCATGTAGCAGAGGCTGGCCTCAAACTCACTATGTAGCTGAGGCTAACCTTGAACTCTTACTTCCCCTGCCCCCACTTCCCACGTGCTAGAATCAGGCATGCACCACCACACTGGCTAAGTATTTGTTCTTTTAATACTTTTAAATTTAAGCAACTCTGTTCACTCATTCCACAGTTACATCAGACTCATGTCTCCGTGTCCTTGTTGGGAACATGACCTCAGTGGCTCACAGAGGTTTTGCTCCTAGGGGGTCATTGAGAAGTCTTCCATTCACAGAGGATGAAGCATGATCTCTAATTACTTTCCTCCTATTTATCCTTTGTTTGTGTGGGCATGCGCACCACAGTCCACATGTGGAAGTCAGTAGACAGCTCATGGGAATCGGTTCTCTCCTCTTACCACGTGGGTCCTGGGAATCGAACTCCTATAGCCAGGCTTGTAGTAAGCACCTTTACCCACTAAGCCATCTCACTGGTTCCCCAATCTACTTTTCATAAATGAGTTTTGTTTTCACTCCAGTACTACCTGAAACCCATTTGAACAGTGGTAACAGTCATCCCTCAGTACTACCTGAAACCCATTTGAGCAGCGGTAACAGTCATCCCTCAGTACTACCTGAAACCCATTTGAGCAGCGGTAACAGTCATCCCTCAGTACCCTCCCATGAACTCCAAGATCCTTGCAAATTCCAAACCTTAGGAGCCCGCATCTTTCCAACAACACATCGTCATATTTGCATATAGCCTTCAACCTCTCATGCTTAAAATCAAAATTACTTATTATATGTAATACAATGTAAATGCTATGCAAATAATTCCTATATTGTATTTTTTAAAGGATAATAGGGTTTTTTTAAGCCTGCCTGCGTTCAATGCTTACACTTTTCCTCTCTCAAACGTCTCCTACCTGCAACTGATTGACTCCAGGAAGGCGGGGTGGGGGGTGGGGTGTGTGTGGCTGGAAATAGCAGGCTCAGGGCACCACCTGCCCCAGCTTCCTTCACCCTGTGCTGCAGCTAACTCCTCCCAGGCTCTGAGAGACACCTGTGCTCCGAGGCCCTCCACGTCTTCCTCTTAACCTTGAGCCGGGCCTCTTCTCCCATCCATTCCTCCTCTCCTCACAGGCTCCCCAGGTAACTGCTTCTCAGTTCTCTAGCCCCTTGCTGCATCTTTCACTCTCATCACAACCTAAATATGGTTTATTCCGGGGCCGAGGGGCGGATCACCACCCTGTTTCTTTTGTGTTTTTCTTGTGAATTATTGCTGTCGTTTTTTTCATCAGCTTGGGATTGTTATTTATTTATTTATTTATTTATTTACTTACTTACTTACTTATTTATGACAATTGACGGAATCCTTCCAAGCCCTCAGTATAATTTTCCACATGACCAAACCTGTCCTGTAATTTGCCAACCCCATTTATTTTTCTGGGAACAAACTCCCTAGCCCTTAGGGCCTATGTCTTCCTGCTGCCCTGGGCAAGGGACCCTGCTGTCTCCCTGGTCTCCCTGAGCCATTATTTAAGGAATTCTCTGCCTTCTCTTCTCTGTTGAAGCCCCTATTTCTGGTCCAACTTCTTTTTATCTCCGTGTGCGTGTGTGTGTGTGTGTGTGTGTGTGTGTGTGTGTGTGTGTGTGTGATATATACACGTGTGTGGGGATCCAGCACATGTGAGGAATCCACAAGAGGACATCAGGTCTTCCACTCTATACTTTATTTCTTTGAGACAGGGTCTCTCACAGAATTTAGGCCTAGGTGGTCAGCCAGCAAATCCCTATAATCATCCTGTCTCCACCAGCCACAGTCCTGGAATCTGAACTCAGGTCCTCCTCATACTTGCTCAGCAAATGCTCTTACCCACAGATGCATCTCTCCAACTCTTTTACACGTGTTTTAACACATGTATGCTTGCACATGTGTGCATGGGTGTGAGCAGGTACATATGTGTATATGGGCATGTGTGTGTGTGTGTGTGTGTGTGTGTGTGTGCACATGCACGTGCACATGGAAGCGGAAACCAGAGGACAGCTTCAAATGTCATTATCAGGAATGCCAACCATCTCCTCTGAGGCCTGGAGCTAGCTCATCAATTAGGCTAAATGGGCTGGGCAGCAAGACTCAAAGACCTTCCACCTCCCCCGGACTGGGGTTAAAAGCACCAGTCACTACACCCAGCTTTTAGGAGGTGCTCAGATCCCGTCAGGTCCTCAGACTTGCTGTGCAAGCACTGAGCTACATCCCCAGCCCAAATCTCCACTTTAAATAAAGGCAAGGTCCAAACCTGTAGCTGCACTACTCCGGCTCACCTGCCTAGTCCCAGCACCAATAAATCTTGTCTTTGGGTAATTTTTTTCTATTTTGTTCTTCATTTGTAATTTTTCTTTATTATTTCTAGATCTTTTATAATCTTTTAGAAGGTTTTCATGATCCATTAAAATTTGTGCATAGGCTAATGACTCCTTTTCCTCATCCACATCCCATTCCATTCACCCCAGAAACTACAGAACCACTCATGACCCACTACTGAAGTGTCACGGCGATGACCTTGGGTATGGCTGTTCTTTTCCTTGATTAAATAGGAAACTCAGTGAACTTGCCATCAGGAACCCCTGTCCTTTAATTCTGGAAAGTTTTCTTGTATTGTTTCTTTGGCAACTTCCTGTTCTTCTCTCTCTGTTTCTGGAACTTCCACTAGCTGAATGTTGGACTTCTTGTGGACACCTTGATTTCATATGCTTTTGTCTCATTTCTCCTCTGACCCTGACTACCACCCCTGCTACACATACCCTGACCACACCCACACCTACCCTGACCACCATCCCTCCTACACATATCCAGACCAGGTTCCCTAGAGTTATCAGGACTGGGTACTGGGAGTCGCATTGTGTATTGGCAGCCTTAATCCATTAGCTGTAAAAGGTAATGTAACTTGCTCTTTGTCCAGACTCTTAAATGGCCTCTTCCTTTAGGCCTTGTCTGAGTCCACTGCTGTGGCTTCCTGGGCCTCTGACCCCTAACTTGCATAAGCTTCTTCCTGGCTCAGCTCTCTTCAGTGCCTCCCCACCATGCATGCAGAGGTCTGAGTTTCCTCCTCTCCATGGGGCCCAATACTGATCCAGGGGCTTCCCCCAATCTGCTTGAGATTTATGGGAGAGAGGTCTATGAGTTACATCAAAGATTCTGTTCAGATTCTTGCTACTCCCCACAGTTTGCAGGAGAACCAAGCGGAAACTCCTGTCTTCCACCAGGTTGGAAGGTGGAGTGAAAGCTCAAAAGGACAGGAATGGACCTAGTTGATAAGGCTGGGGAAATCACATCTCTGCAGAAGGAACAGGGTGAATCTAGGCAAAGCAGAAATGAACGAACTGCTTATAGTGTTTCATGGAAGCCTAGATCCTGAAGCTGGTGGGGAACTTGAAGGGAGAGTCAGTGACCAGAGTTGCCTGTCTGGAGTCATAGCAGATGTGCTGGGGACAGGGAGCACCAGCCCAGAGGGAAATGACCGTGGTCTCCAAGCGAGAGATGGCTGGGGTACAGATGATTGGGATGCAAATGGACACCCAGGTGAAAGGTCAGAGGTGGGATCAACAGGACTTACAGAGCCTGGGGGTAGAAGGAGGAGCCTAGTCTGAACCTCAAGTCTCTGGTGCAGACAACAAGCAAGAGTTGATGAGGTTCACCAAGGTAGGGCAAGCAGGTGTGGGAAACCGGGTTTGCATTTATGTAGTGTGGTAATGACCCCTCTACTGCTGTGGTAAAACCAAGGCTGCTTAGAGAAGAACTTTAAGTTCACAGTTCCAGAGGCATTAGAATCCCTCAGAGCAGGGAAGCAGGGCAACAAGCGGCAGGCATGGCCCCAGGTGCAGGAAACCGAAGGCTCACGTCTTGAGCCACAAGCAGCAGAGGGAAAAAACTAGAAATGTTTTAAGTCTTTAAACTCTCAGAGCCCACCCCCAAAGACATACTTACTCCAGCAAGGCCACACCTCCTAAACCTCCCCCAACAGTGCCACCAATGGGGACCAAGTAGTTGACTGCCTGAGACTATGGGGGACATTTATCCCCAAGCCAAGGTGCTCTTGGCACAGGTCTCTGCTTCCTCCCTATGGGCCAGGTCAGAACCTGCTCTACCACCTAAAGTGAGTGTACAGAGGAGGAATGCTTAGCTGCATCACCCTCTACATCATGGACACACCCCAACTCTCCCTGAACCCTGAGAATTTTCTTCACCTACTGGTTACCATGTAGCAGTGACTCTTTGGGGCTTAGAAGGAACATGGCCTGGCCTCCTCTGACTGGGCTGCCTCCTCTCCACACAGTTGGGAAAAGTGGACTCATTGGTTGTTATGGCAACAAGGGCTCCCAAGATGGAAGGAAAGGAAGGCCTTGCTCTCGGGTTGCCATAGCAACCTGGATCCTCAAGGCCAGCTTTGAAGACAAAAATCACACCACACACACACACACACACACACACACACACACACACACACACCAACTTAACAAAGAAAGTGTCCAGGCTTTCAGGGTTCTTCGTGGCCTAGAGAGCAACAGAGGATGTGGGAAGCATCTCAGGTCAAGGCGTCCGGTCTTACAGCTGATTTCAGACTTTTCAGAGGCAATGGATACTCTACTTTTCTGGGGAAATAGCCAGGGTTTTGCAGGCCATAGATATACTAAGCAAGCATTTTACCGAGCCTAATATGTGTCCAGAACACGGAGATAAGACTTCTATCGTGTTCTCGAATTGGGCAGGACTGCTGTGAGGTGGAAACAGTCCATTGTTCCCTAAAGACGATCTGGCCGTGACCACTGCAACGATCCAGCAATCCAGCTCCTCAGACCCTGCCTGCAGCAATGTTCCCAGGGCTGGGGTCGTCACTGGGCTATTTACAGCAGTAGAGCATGAGCTAGAACTTACATGCCAGGCCTGCTGAGGCGGCGCTGTGGGTGAGGGTGACTGCTGTGCAAGCCTGAGGGGCTGAATTCGAATCTCCAGCACCCAAGTGAAAACGTTGGGTGTGGCTGGGGGAGGGAACAGAGACAGGAGGATTGCTGGCTTGCTGGCTGCCAGTCTAGCTCTAGATTCCGTGAGACACTCAAAGGCTCGAGGCAGAGAATAGTAGAGCAGGGCACCCAACCTCCTCCTCCAGTCTCCACATGAATGCACTCAGGAGCTTGAGCCTACACACATATGCACCTCCCCCGCAACATACACACACACACACACACACACACACACACACACACACACGGAGGGGGGCGGGGGGGGGGGGAATCTGCATGTCCCACAGTGGAGACCAGGTAAACAAACATCAATGTAACTGAGTACATTAATCAAACAAATGCATGTGGGTAGAGGGAGGCCAGGTGCTGGCATGGTGGCAGACTCCCCAGGAACCATGGCAATGGAGTCCAGGATGGACATGTGCATGGCTTCTTCTGCACTGTTCAGACAGAGTGTGTTTGCATTTAGGATTTAAAACTGGGAGATAGGTAGGCTAACACACATAGAGGAGATGTACCCACCAGCCTTAGCTGATTTTAATATGATGCAGAAGAACTCCACAGTTATGCATGGACCAAGAGCTCTGAGAGGTTGTGGGGGGATTGTTTATCCCAAAGAGAAGGCAGAAAGGCTGGAGACACAGCAAGAACAGAGGCTGGGAAGCCTGGAGGGCCTGTGTGGCAGAGATGGCCCCAGGCTTGACCCAGAGAAGGACATGAGGAGGTGAAGACCTAAAAAATTTGCCTGAGTGGACCTGAGGGGAAAAGCACCAGGGGCGGGGACACGCCTTAGTAAGCAGCTGGAATCATACAGGGAGCCGAGATGGGGACTCCAGCTTAAGGCAGTGTGAGGAGAAGAATGGGCAGAGGTATCACTGATGAATTCATAGACTTATGTTCTGTCAGAACTGGAGGGATTCCCTTAGCCTTCAGATGAGGACATCCAGACCCTCACAGGATGGGGCAGGGGATCTCCGAGACTTTTAAGTTTTCTCTGGACCCTGTGGGGCTTGGCTCAGTTCTTCCAGGACCTGGACCTTTTTGCGTCCTGATTGCAAGGTTCCCAACTGAGCTGGAGGCAAAGCTGAGGCTGCTGCCTGGAGCCCCTTGGGAAAACAAGAGGGGAGAGTGAGAAGGTGTCCTTTCATGGCTGGAAAGCCAGGACCGCTCTCAGACCTCACAACCTACTTACGGCAAGCACTCCAGGCACAAACTCCTCACAGGAGCTGGGGACAGAACTGAACACTAAGCAGGTGGCTGGAGGTGGCTTGGTGCCCTCAAAAGCTGGTCCATGATACCTCTGGCATCTGCCTTTCTGGTGTCTTACACCACACCAGCTACCCAGGCAGTACTGGGGCAGTCAGAGGTCCTGGACACAAGAGCTGGAGCCCTGGTCCTGTCCTGCAGCTCCATGAGCTGACCTTGAACTTGTCATGTAGCCATTAGAGTGCTGTGGGTACAGGAGGCCCGGGACATGGGGGGGGGGGGGGGGAGTGCTATATGGTGCATTGCATCTCCCTACCAAAGAAAGAACTTGGGGGTGGGGAGTGAGGGTCATGCCATCCTGTCTGCTGTCTGAATCTATCGGGGTAAGTTCAAAGAAGGACAACCAGCTCTGTGGACACTGATCTGAAAGACACCTAGTGGGGAAAGGTTATCTGTTAGACCAGCTCGGCGGGGGGGGGGGGGGACCCCTAAAGGCTCTTCCCGCTCTTAGGCACACTACCTTGTCTATTTACTTGTTAAAGGAGCTGAGAAGTCCAGCAACGCTGCTGTTTGCTGCTCTTCCCGAACATACACACATGGCACCTCCCCGTCTCCAGAAAGCTTGTGAGCAGTCTGCAGAAAGTGGGTTCCATGGAACACACCTTGGCAAAAACTGACCTGACTCATAGGAACAGAGAGCTAAGGCTAGGGATTTAGCCGGGTGGTAAAATGCTTACCTGGCATGCACAAAACCCTGGGTTCATCTCTAGCATGGCAGAGGGAAAGGAAGAAGAGGGAAGAGGAGAGGGGAAAGGGAGGGGAAGGGACAGGGTGAAAGGAAAAGGAAGGAATAAAAAGAAGAGAAAAGGAGGCAGCCCTTTAAGTGGGTCCTCGGACAGTTCAGTAAAGGACACATCTGCCCTCTCTCAGATCACGGCAGAAGCAACTGCTTGCTCCCAGGCCTGGCGTACAGTTAGCTGGTGAGGCTTTTGCAGGACTCAGAGCATCAGCAACCTCATTGCCAAGCCAAAGCTTGGCTGTGGCAGAGCCTGCTGTGGCTCAGAGACCAGAGGCTTCCAGGTGGGCGGCAGGGTCAGGCATCTGGAGCAGCCGCCACACAGATGTCCCAGCCACTCTTGGATCCCTGCCTGCCTCCCGCTTTCCCTAATTCCAGTATTTGGCTGCTTCTCTCGCCTAATTCATATTCCAATGTCAACACTGCATAATCTCCCCCAAACACTGCAGCCCTGAGGCTGGGAAAGGGGAAGGGACAGGAAAGCAGCAGAGACACAGAGACCTGAGTGGGGGAGAAAAAGGGGAAAGGTACAGGCCAGAGACAGGAAGCTCCATACCCCTAGCAGGAAGTGCTTCCTGTAAGATTCCCCCCCACACACACAAGTATCGCCAGAGGGGCAGATCTGTGGGCCCAAGGACACCAGTCAGTGCCATAGACATGCTATGTTCCA
Organism: Peromyscus nudipes; assembly: GCA_902168325.1. Lineage (NCBI taxonomy): Eukaryota > Metazoa > Chordata > Mammalia > Rodentia > Cricetidae > Peromyscus > Peromyscus nudipes. Next base: position 10,679 of record CABHPH010145820.1, on the reverse strand, counting down.
AAAGGATGATACTCCCACGTGCCCAGAGAAGGGGACCCAGAGATTCCCCACAGTGATCAAATTGGGGGGCACAAGTTGTATGATCTGCAGGAAGGGTAATGGGACCCCCATTCCAGATGCCTGGGTCTGGGTCTCTGCCTCCAGTATAGCCTCTAGATGGCTGTGTGGCCTAAGGTAAGTCTCCCAACCTCTCTGGTCTTCATTTCTTGGACTAAATGAAGAAACACCACCAGCACCATCTCTAGCCACTGGGGAGGATAAAGAAGAGCCTCCTGGGAAGCAGCCAGGTCCCAGAAGCACTGGCTCCCAGTGTCTCAGCGGCAGCTAGGCACAGGCAGGTGGCTACCACTACACAGGGAAGCAGAAAGAACAGTGTTCTCCAGGCTCTAAGCTGGGCAGGGAAGAAGTGGGGCCACCAGAGAGGACTGAACTTCCAGCCTGGGCCCTTGGTATGCCTCATCAAACACAGTCCTTCCAGGAGGGACTATAATGAAACCCATTTTACAGGGCAAAACTGAGGCTCAGGAGTTAGCCCAGGGAACTAGCGCAGGACTGAAACAAAGGGCGTAGCCAAGCTGGCCCCATGCCGTCCAAGCTGCAGGAACAACTAAGGAGTGACCAGTTCTACAGCCTGGTGGTGGAGGCAGACAGCACTGGCCTCTGGTGGCAGGCTGCTTCTACAGGCTCCCAGAAGCCCCCTTCCCTGCACCCCCTCTCCTCTCCACCCTCCTGCCCTACCCAGCCCTCTCTTCCCACCCCTCAGCATCCCAGGCACCTGTCCTCCCTGGCTGGCAGTGACCTCCACCCAGATCATCCCCCAGGGCTGCATCCAGTCAGACTTCCCGAGGAGAACCGCTAATAAAGCTGTGATTTGCATGTAATTTGCATAAACACCTAAAGACCTGGGAGTCAATTTTAAGTTAAAGCTCTAGCCATAGCTGCTTATCTCTCGGTCCCTTGTGTGCCTTTGAAGCCTCCTGGCCCTGGCCTTGTCGGCTCATTGCAGGGAGGAGGAAGACTTTAAAAATTAATCAATTTCTTGAGTACCTACTGTGTGCCCTGCCCAAAGGGGTGACTGAAAGGAAGTAGGAAAAGGCACCTTTGTTTCTAGCCCAGGGGAGAGATTGAATGGGGCTCACAGGGATGCATTTCCATTTTAAATATATCACTGATGAGACTCTTGGGGTCTGTAGTTCCTGATTCTGAACCTAGAGACCCATCCTCTCCAGGCGGCTGGCTATCCTGTCCCAATCCAGCCTCACCTAGCAGAGGCAAGGCCTCAGCTGCCAATATTCTACTCAGAGATACATGAGGGGTGGGTGTGAATGAAGCTCAGAGAGTGCTCACCATCTGGTCACCGCCATGGGTTCCTGGCCATGGGCTATGTCTCCAGGTGTGGTACATATGGAGAACTAACTTAGTCTTAGGTTTGCCAGCTGTATGTCCTCCTGGACCCTGGGCAATGGCAGGCCAAGAGTGTGCCTGTTGGCCAGATGGTGGTGGCACACACCTTTAATCACAGCCCCCAGGAAGCAGAGGCAGGCAGATCTCTGAGTTCGAGACCAGCCTGGTCTACAGAGTGAGTTCCAGGACATTTAGGGCTATACAGAGAAACCCTGTCTTGAAAAAAAAAAATGTGTCTTTTCCTGTAATAGATGCTTCCCCTATGTGACGGGACATCCCAGGGATAGGTGATATGTGGCCTCTATTTCAAAGGGGTCACCTGACTCCTCTAAGTCCATAACCAGAAAATGCCCGAATTTGACACTGGAGCCCAGGTCTGCATCTCTCCAGAGTCCAACTGACTTCCCATCCCCACCATTACCCTCAGCAAGAATCACCCAGCCCAAGGAAGGGGACAAAGAGAGTGTGTGGATGAAAGAATCAGGGGTGACAGAAGGTTAGATGCGGAGATGGGGAATCCAGCGTCTCACGACCAGCACAGGGATGGCCTCAGATCCAGTGGAGCAAAGGACCACACTGTCATGGGTCCACACAGCAGAAAAGTCTAAAGGGTGGAATGAACTGGAGCGAACTGAGCAAGTTCAGTCCCAGCTCAAAACAAACCTGTCTTGAGTATGCAGTGACATATGCCCAGGGCTACCAGACCTGCTGCTCTTTCAAGGATTCCAGAAGCCAAATTATTGCACAGATTCTCCCTATTTGTACAAGTTGGCTCAGCATTTACGAAAAAGGACAAACATTCAGACAAACAGAATGTCACTGCCCCCTGGCCACAGTCACAGCCTCTAACAATCCAACCCCATCAGCTCACAGAAGCTCGCTGGAGTGTGAGCTCCCAAGCTCCAGGACTGACCATGTTTCCATGTCTGGCGGTGCCAGGGCTGGCACAGGCATGTATTGTCAGACTTTGGGAACGTGGGAATGGAAGCTGGTTCCCAGACAGCAAGCAGAGACCTGGCTCCCACTTCTGTGTCCCGACCCTGCTCATAACCTTGTTCACTGTTCCCTGGTGCTGTTTCCCGTCTCCAGGGCTGCAGAGACGGGTCAGCCAGTAAAACATTTGCAGTGCAAGCGTGAGGCCCTGAGTTCAGATCTCCAGCAGCCAGCTGTGATAGCTTGTCCGTAAGGCCATGGTGGGTGGTCAGATGGCCCTGGAGTTCATTGGCCAGTTAACCTAGATGAACAGAGAGAGAGGCTCCAGGTTCCATGAGAGAACCTGCCCCAAAAGAAGAGATACAGTGACTGAGGAAGACACCAACCTCAGCATCCACATGAGCATATGCAGACACCCACATGAATACACACAGTGCAGTTTCCCAACAGGCATGCTCAAGCACATCAATAATCCCACACCTATAATATGAGGAGGCAGAAACAGGAGGATGGAGAGTTTATAGCCATCCTGGGCTATCTAGCAAGTTGGAGACCAGGAAAGGCTATAAAGTCTCAAAAAAAAAACCAACAATGTTTCCTTTACTACACTCCAGCTCCATGGGGACAAAATCTTAGCAGACAGAGATTAGAAATCTGTATTACTCTTATGGGTATGGATGTTTTTCCTACATATGTCTGAGCATGTGCATACAGTACGAACAGAAGCCTGAAGAGGGCATCAGATCCACTGGGACTGGAGTTACAGATGGTTGTGAGCCTCCGTGTGGGTGCTGGGAACTGAACCCAGTCCTCTCACAGAACAGCCAGTGCTCTTAATCACTAAGCCATCTGTCCAGCCCCAGAAATCTATACTTCAGTAATTTTGAAATTCATGTGTCAGTCCCTTCAGAAGTTAAACTCAGAGGACATCTAGGAGTCAGAATTACACAAACTCTATGAAAAATTAAGATGTGTTCACACAAAGAAGTGGTACACGAAGGGTGACTAACCCAAATGTCCACCAGGTGGCGCATGGAGAAACTGTGTGCCACAGTCCCCCACTGGATTATTATGTGGCTTTTAAAAAGGAATGAGGTGAAGTGATTTGTGTTACCATATAGACGAACCTTGATTTTTTAAAAAGGTACGTACAAGAAAGAAGCCACCCACCGGGTGGCATGTGATTCCATGTGGTGACATTTTTCCAGAATGGGTGCTTGGAGCCCTTACCACTGGCCAGAGAAGGAGACAAGAGGGAATCGCTGCTGGGAGGGGTGGGGGTTCTTGTAATAAAAACATTCTGGAACCAAATATGGAGATGGCTGTGCAAGCCTGAAATGTACTAAGTTCTATGCTGTCAACTGTATGTGGATTGTATAAAAATAGACCGTCTCCAGTGTCTTACCCAGTGGAGTGTATCCATGCTAGAGAAGATGCGGCAAGAAAGAAAATAAAGACACCAGAAGGGAAGAGCTAAGAGCTAAGCAGCTGGAGAGTGGCAGAGGTACGCCGCTGCCCATGGGGCGGTAGGGGGGGGTGGGGAGGTGGGGGTTGTCTGCTCTCCGAGGCCTGGGGGTCTGCTCTCCAAGGCCCGAGGGTCTGCTCTCTGAGGCCTGGGGGTCTACTCTCCAAGGCCTGGGGGTCTGCTCTCCGCTGCCTGAGCGTTTGCTCTCCAGTCTGAGCTGTGGCAGGTAAGTGGGAGGAGTGTGTGGATGTTCGAGTGTTATAGACTCGGCTGTTGCCTGGGTTGTGGGAGGAGAAATCAAATGCTCGTATATCTCACCTCAGACTTTCCATTCTGAGGCGCACAGTCTCAAGCACCCTCCCATGGCTCTGGGGATTGGCTAAACGGGGATTGCTCACCCAGCTTGCACAGAGCTATGGGTTCCAGCCTCAGTACCACATAAAATGGTACAGTGGTGTACATCTGTAATCCCAGCACTTCGTGAAGAAGCCGGAAAGAGTTCAAGGTTATCCTCAGGTACATAAAGAGTTCAAGGTCAGCTTGTGATATGTAAGACCTGGTCTAAACATAAGTTAAATAAATAAAATAGCCTCCCAGAAGACAGGTGTGATGGTGCATGCCTTGATCCCAGCATTATAAGCAGATTTGTGGGTTTGTGCCAGCCTGGTCTACATAGTGAATTCCAGACCAGTCAGGGCTACATTAGGAAACCCCCATCTCAAAAAAAAAAAAAAAAGCTGAATGTGGCTGTACCCTGTTACTCCAGTGCTGTGAGAAGGCAGAGGCAGGAGGATTGGGGGTATGGTGGTTTATATAGGTTTGGCCCCATAGACTCGGGGGTTTGAATGCATGGCCCATAGGGAGTGGCACTATTAGGAGGTGTGGCCTTGTTGGAGTGGGTGTGGCTTTGTTGGAGGAAGTGTGTCACTTTGAGGGTGGGCTCTGGGGTCTCACATATGCTCAAGTTACAGCCAGTACTCAGTCTCCTTCTGCTTCCTGCAGATCAAGATGTGAAACTCTCAGCTCCTTCTCCAGCACCATGTCTGCCTGCATGACGCCATGTCCTACCATGACAATAATGGACTAAACCTCTGAAACTGTAAGCTATCCCCAGTCAAATGTTTTCCTTATAAGAGTTGTCATGGTCATGGTGTCTCTTCACAGAAACCCTAACTAAGACCGGGAGCTTGTTGCCAGTCCAGCTCCAGGCTTGATGAGACTGTGTCTCAAGGGAATAAAAAGGTGGAGATTACAGAGCAGAGTACATAGCTTTACCTCCACGCATGCACAGACACCCCCCCACAGGTACACCACACACACAGACAGACAGACAAAATAAAAACAGATAAATAATAACAAAGAATGCGGTGAACACACAGCTGCTGAGAAGTGTTATGTCATGGAGAACAGGGCAGAGTGAGGTATCTGGTACTTAGTCGGGAGTGGGGGAACTGTAAAGACCACATGAGATGGGGGACACTTGGCTCTGTGAGACAAGAGTTCCAACTGACACACTGGGTCATCGAGAGTCCTCTACTCACTCACTTACGTGGTACTCAGGCTGGAACCCCTGATGTCTGTATTCACTGCAGAGGGAAAGATAGTCAAATGCCAGTGCCCAACAGATTGTAATAATCCCTTCTTTAAAAACACAAAACAAATGTTATAGGATCTGTTGGTTTTTCATAGGAACTGTTAATTTATTAATTTTTAAAATAGTTTTAGACCTGGAGGAAAGTCATTGAGCTCCTAGATCAAGCCACACCTGAACCTCTCATCACTTTTGGGCTTTTTTGAGTTTTCAGGTTTGAGTCAGGGGAGTTTCTGCTTTCTGCTCCCTGAGACTGGAAGAGCCCCGACTGACTCAGGTAAAGCTGGACGCACAGAAACAAAAGCCATCAGCCGGCTTAGGCTCGTCGCCATATCTCAGCTCTGTTTCTATGTTGCTTTCACTCTTAGGCAGGCTTTGCTCTCCCATCCAAAGATAACATCTAAAAGTCTGAATTCAGCTTAGCCACTTCCATGCGAAGAACACAGTCAGCATCTGTCATGGCAATGCTGTGTAACAAGCATTTCCAGAAAGCTCAGTCGCTCGCTGCAATCTTTTTTCATACTCATAAATATGTGGGTCATGGGGTTATGCTGGACTCCAGGCTTCATCTGGGTTCGGTGAACTCTCCATCCTGGAACCTCCACAGGAAGCTGTCATGGCCAACTGGGCAAATCTTCCTCAAAGTGGCAGTCAGGGGCAAACACACCTCACACTTCCTTCAGGCCTGACTTGGAACTGGTGACTTGTCACTGCTGGACAGCTTCCATAAACAGACAGGTAGCTGAACCCATGGTGGATCAGAGAGGAAGACTACTCTCCCATAGCAAGAATGGCAGGGAGGAAAGGGACTATCAATAGATAGCTTTATCTTCCTCGAGAGAAACTCCTTGAACTGAGTCCCTCACCTGGCTCGGGGTGGCTGCCCTCCCCACTGTGTCCTGAGTGGGAGAGGGTAGGGAGGCTCATGGGCACTGTAACCATCATGAAGGCTACAGGGCCTTTGTAGGTAATCAGTCAGTTTGACTGCTTAGACCAGTGCTCAGTGGCTTTCAAAGCACATACCCATATCCTGGAAATTTTATGAAAACTAAAGTTTCCACTTTGATGGGTCGGGCAGAGCCTGGGAGTCATTTCTACAAGGACCTGCTGGGTGCCTAAAGACCAACTACAACATCTGAGTCCCTCAGCCTTCGAACACTACTTTTGCATTTGCAAAATCCCTATAACACCTGCCATGCAGACTTACTTGGCTACATCCTAACTATTACTCCTTGTTCACCCTATGCTCCTCAACTCCCTGCCTCTAGGAAAGAGCTCAGTCTAGACCAGCCTGGAATCAGAAGCAAGTATCACTGCACTTCCCATTAACTGCCCTAAAATGCTCCCTGTAATACCATTGATGTGATCCTCAAGACTCAATTATGGTTATCAGGCAATTAGGTGCACCACAGTGAGGTGATTGCAAAATTAATGCTGGCACCATCCAGCATCTTTGGATCCTCCCAGGGAACATGACTCCACCATCCCACATCTGGGAGACAAATAGCAGCTGATCTCCCCCAGGGCTCTAAAAAGAATGTTTTTAGGAGAGGACTCTGGAGCTCCAAGGGGAGGGGACAGCTGATTCAGTACCTGCAGAAAGCCCTGAGCAGCCTGTAGCCTGCAGAGCAGATGCAAAGTAAGGTAAAGTCACGCAGAAGAATTAAAAAGGAAATCACATCTTGGCTACACTGTGCTGAGCAGCGGTCAGTGCTGCTAAAGGCTGATATCATCACCTTTTAAAGAGAAACAAGCCCTCCCTACCTTCAGGTTGTTAGGGAAATGGCTTATGTGTTGCCTCACTGTCTCCAGGGGCTCCTGTCTGAGCCTCTGTGTCCCCAGCTATAAAACAGGAGAGTAAGTCATGCCCAGCTGTGAGCTAGATGAAAGAACAGTGAGGAGGTGACTTTGGAGCCTGCTGTGGACAATGCCATGTCCTAGTGACTGTGCCTGTTTTCATACTGCACCCTCAGGGGGCCACAATTCCGGGTCTCTGTCCTTGGGAGACCATTGTACAAAAGGTAGTGGGTGTTCACCCACTCAGGAGAGAGAAATTTGCAGTTATCTGGATGTGGAGAAAGAAGGATCCATTTCTTAATGTGATCTTTGACTTTTAAATGAACTTTGACCTATACCGTTAGTGAAGTGGTGCAGTGGGGACCCCAGGAAAGGGAGATGGGTGGAGGTGAGGGGCAAAGGAAGTAAGCTTCCAGAGGAATGGGGGAGCCTTGGTGACTGGGAGTCTCACTTATCATCTTGCCATCCCAGTTGCTGAAGCACACACCTACCTGGACATGTGCACTTCACTCACACACAGTCACAGGCACAGTCACACAGCAACATGTATGAGCATATGCCTATAAACTAGAGAAAGTAGCCTTCAGGGAAAGTCACTGACCGCAACATGCACTCCAAAGCAGACGTACACACAGATATATACAGAGATAGCCACTCACAGAGACCAACATACATGATCAGATACATGCACAAACAAAGCACATACTCACACCTTCAAACCAATCCTCTGGCGTCCAGGCTCAGCCCCACAGCATCCTTTATAGCTGTGACTCCACAACTGTCCACTAGACTGCGCTCCTGCTCTAGAAGTCCCGAGGCCCTAGTCGGTTCAGAACAGAGAGCCGAGACTTGCTTGTGAAGACTTCCTGCCCTTTCAAAAGTGAGAAAACTTGGGGAGGGGGGCAGGGTGTTCTAGCTCCTACCCCGCGATCCCTGCCCTTTTTCTTACAGGATATTATGGCCTGAAATGGAGAGCCGGACCCAACCTGTAGCCACCATCCTGTTTAGAGGGGAGAGATAAAAGAAGCCGAGGTTACGAGACATGAGTTCTCAGATTCATCAGACACGGTCCCCAAGTCACTGACTCTGTGACCATGAGTGAGTTACTTGGCTTCTCTGTTCCCTGTCTCCTCATGTCAGGCCTCCCCAGTTCCTATGCAAACCCACTTCCGCATCCACAGGTGTCTATTCAGATCACCGGCTGTTCTCCCAATCCAGGTCTCATCTCAGCAGCACTACACATACACACACACACACACACACACACACACACACACGCACGCACGCACGCACGCACGCACCCGGGCACACACTCGCCACCCATGCACATCCAACAAGCCTCCCTGACCCTCTCTGCTAATACTTCTTGCAGCTTTGAAACTGCCACATTGTTTCAAAATTTGTTTGGCGTGTTGTTTAGTCTCCTTCCGGATGATGCGCTCTTAACGAAAGCAAGACCTGAGTGTCCTCCTTATGCTTGTATGGCCTCAAGCATGATGCCTGGTAGGACCCAAGGCCCAGGCAAGCTCCCCTGGCTCTGCACACGGCCTCAGCTCTATGCTAGTGCTGCCCTCCAGTGGCACTGGGACCATGACGGCTGCTTTCTCTAGTGCTCAAGGGTAACCTTTCCACCTCCTCTAGCCGGTCCACTACCAGGCTGTCCCTAGGACACATCTCTGTGGGACGTGGTGGAGAAGGAAGGACCTTGTCTCCCAATAATCATCCTACCTGGGTTTGAATGACCAGCCCCTGAAAAAACTAAGCTTAATGTCAGAAGACACAGGACTGTGATATGGTATCTGTCTCTACCAAGTTCCCTGACGGGGACAAGCCAGTCCGACTCTTATTTTATTGATGAAACCGCTAAGACCCAGCCCCACAAAAGGCAAAATTGTCTGGCCTGGACCTGGAGAGATAGTCTGGTGGTTATGAGCGCTTGTTGTTCTTGCAAAAGACCCAAATTCAGTTCTCAGCATCTACATTGGGCTGCTCACCCACAATGGCCTGCTCCAGCTCCAAGGGATCTGACGCCCTCTTCTAGCCTCTACAAACACTCGCACACACGGCACGCACAGAAATAAAACATTTTTAATTGCCTGCCCTAGGCTACCTGAAAGCCTTCATCCTCCACCCTGCCTGAGCACAGGGCAGCTGCATCTTGCAAAATGAGCGCTTGCAAGTGGAAAACCACCCCGCTTGCAAGTGGAAAAATACCCGCTGGTGTGGTATGTTTCTGCTCTGAGGCCACTTTTTCTTTTCCTGACACTGTCACTAATATTTCACTGACGCTCTCCTGGAAATTAGCAGCGCGGTTCCAGCGTCTGGTAGCATCTCGCTTCCTTCCCGGAGTTATTGATTTTTCGGGCTCCTGCTTCAGCACCACCACTGATAGAACATTTGGATGACATCGTTACGAAACAGGTAAGAGTGACAGTGGCTGTGACTGTGGACAGAGGCAAACTGGTGGTCGGATTCGCCCGCAGAATTTACAAACTGCAACACGCGTAAACAAGAGCGCATGCGCTGAAGAAGGCAGCTGTCCAGGTTTAACGACCCTCGGCCACTGTGCCTGTGGCAGGTTTGCAGTGCCCAACTAATAACCCACTTAGTGCCTCCAACTCTAGGAACTTGGGCAACGGATGGGAGGAAGGTCTCTCTGGTTGTGCCCTTACCACCACCACCCCGAGAAGGTGCGATATAGGAGCACGCTCAACAACAAAAGAGGAACCTGGCAAATTCCAGCCGATGCCAGACTGTGTGGGTGTCGGCGGCTACTGAAGTCTCCTGCATATAATTTGGCTGGCCTAGCTCTGCCAGGACAACTGCTGCTGCTGCAAGCTAAAGAAGGGGTCCACCACCTGGTGTGGAGCCAGAGGGGCTTTAGATACATGTCGGGTGGAGGAGGGTAGAAGGAGGCCATACATAGGATGGGGGACCATCTGAGTTTGAAGTATGTGCAAGGTTATCTACATTCCACATTGCCAAGAGGGGCTTATCAGCCCAGCCCCTGTGGCTTGTCCCTTTGCTATTCCCTGGCCAAATACTGGCCAAGTATTGCTTCCAGAAAGCTCCCTCACCTAGCTCCAAAAGAGGTATGGCCCCTCCTCTAGCCTAGGAAAGAGAGGGAAGGGGCAGTTAGGCGGAGCTCTGAACCAACTGTTTTTGCTTGCTTATAACCTTGAGCAAGCCCCCTGGAGACTCCCTGAGCCTCAGTTTCTACCTCTTAATTCTTCTCCCCAGAATTAAGTCAGGTGAATCACAAGGACAGCCCTACTGAGGGAGGGCAGGAGCCTACTTCCGACTTTTCACCCTCTGGCTCTGAGCTGGGTCTTGCCTGAAGGGGAGGTGGACCAGCTCCTGAGGCCTTTTCACTCCCAGCTGCCCCACCCAAGCCGGCTTCTCCCTGCAGCCCTGCTCCCAATACGGTGGCAGAGAAACAGGTGCGCTTGGTTGCGGGACATCGAAGGCCACACTTATCTGTCCCTTGTT
>CABHPH010145819.1:20983-57440 GCA_902168325.1 Peromyscus nudipes | reverse complement strand
GCCGTGAGTACAGGTGCCTTGAGTACAGGTGTCCCTGGTCTGATTAAGCAATGCTTATTCTGCACTTTGATCAGTTGCGTCTGCATCAACCACTGTCCACACAGAAACTTCCCTGATGAACACTGAGAGCTACACTAATCTATGGGTATAAAGATACCAATTTAGAGGATAGCTCGATACTGTGTCTCTTTACCAAAATAATCATCCCGAGTTCATCGCCGGGCCTGTGAGCTCCTCAACCATGTCCTCCTGGCCAGATTTACACTACCAGACATGTGTTTTCTCACTCAGCGTATTCTTACGGTTAGAGGAATAATAATGAGGATCAGCACAGATGTGATAAATTATTGGCCTGAGCAGCGGCTTCACTGGCTCTCTACTCAGTAGCCCAGACTGTTGAAATGTGTTCATGGGTTTCCAAAGAAGTTCAGGCGATGCCTGCCCTGGGCATTCTCCCACACAGCCTCCCAACACTTGTGTTCTGACACCCACTCCCCATGCAGGATAGACCAGCCAGTCTCTGCCCTGTGAAATAGTCCACTCCTCTGACTGGAAACGGCAGGGCTTTCTCTGCTGAACCCTGCCACTGTGGTCTCCTTCAGGATGTTGGCTACACTTGGGAACTGCCTGCTCTTCAGTCCCAGCCCAGAGGAACCCTCAGAGGCACCCGACTGTTGATGAACCGGGAGCTTCCTCTAGTTGTACATCCCAGAGGTTTAGAGGGGTAAGGGATCTGTGAGTTGGAGGGCAGTGAGGGTACCATTGAAGACTGAATGCAGAGAGTGGATCACAGGGAAAGTACTCAATCTCGGGATTGCACCATTTAAACAGTGTTTACATCTGAGTGTGTTGAGGCATGAATATAATCTCAGGTCTCTGTATGGTCATGACACCCAGACCGTTCCACAATATAGAAAGACACTGGCTCAGAACCAAAGGCCAAATAAGAAACAACAGGGAAAAAAAGAGGGGTCTGGAGAGATGTCTCAGTTGTTAATGGCACTTGCTGTTCTTGCAGAGGACCTGAGTTCAGTTCCCAGCACCCACACTGGGGTGCTCACTAACACCTGTAACTCGAGCTGTAGGGCATCTGAGCAATCCTCTGCCTTCCCTAGGCATGCACATGAATATAACGTAAGTATACACGTACTGTACATGAATATATATATATTATATATATATAATATATATATATATAGAGAGAGTAAAAACATAGTGTTCCCAACATCAGAAACTGTTTTCTTTCAGCTAAGTGCACATAGACTCTCTCTCCAGCAAGATTGGAGAAGCTGAATGAATGGTAGCTCAGGATTAGCAACCAGCAACACCTCCTGTTGCAAGTGGAGTTGGTACCTGTGCCACCTTGCCCAATTCCACATGAATCTTCTCACCAGGATCCATGTGATACCACACCTGGTGTCACATTCTCTGATAGGGATCAGTGTGTCTCCTTTCTTCTCTGTCCCCTGCATTCATTTGCACACACCATCATGGCATAGTACTGTCTCCTCCCTTCTATTCACTCTTTTATCTACTGTCCACGTAGTGCACCACAAGCTTATGTGTGGGGCCTCATATTTCATAGATGACCTGCCTTTCATAGAATCTGTGGGTTCTGCCAGTGCTCATCTTCCCCAAGTCGTCTTTATTCCACACTCCTAATTAAATGCACATCTCTTCTGCTTGCATAAATGTTAGTCTAGCAAAATATAAAGAAAAACATTATAGTCGTGGAAACATGATTTATCTAGGTTTTCCTTTCCCTTTAAGTTGCTGGGTTCCTTTTCATTTGTGTACAAACGTATTAGTCTGGGTTCTTTAGAGTAACAGAACTTATAGAATGAATCTCTCTAAATAAATAGAAAAGGGCTTTATTAGAACAACTTACAGGCTGTGGTTCAGCTAGTCCAACAGTGGCTGTCTACCTACAGAAGGTCCAAGAATCCAGTATTTGTTGAGTGCACAAAGTGGGATATCTCAGCTGGTCTGCAGTATAGACTGAAATACCAAAGAAGGCTCTAATGGTAGTGAGGGAATGGACTTGTTGCTAAGGGGAGACCAAGCAGGCAAAGAGAGCAAGCTTCCTTTTTCCATGTACTTATACAGGCTTCCAGAGAAGGTATGGCCCAGATTAAAGGTGGATCCTCCAACCTCTTAGATTTGGATTAGAAATAGATCTTCCTACTTCAAATTAAGCAAAAATCCCTCACATACATGCCCTCTGTTTTGGGGTTTTAGTTAATTCCAGATGCAGTCAGGTTGACAACCAAAATAGCCATCACAATCCACCCCTCTCCAACTTCACACATCGTCATATCTCCTTATGTCATGTTTAGTTTCCAAATGAAAATGATAACCAAGCCATAATAATGCCTAAACATGATATAATTATCTCATGTATAGTAACAAATGCATTAAATATTTGACCAGGTCATAGTTACACCTAACATGATACATGATACTATCCCTCTTATAACCATAAATGCATAATAAATTTAGAATAGGTGGCAATGTCCTTTGAGGGACATTCTTTTAATATCTCAAATGTGGTGATATATTGTGTACCCCAATAAAGTTTACCTGGGGATCAGAGGACAGAGCCAGCCACTAAATTCGACATAGAGGCCAGACAATGGTGGCACACGCCTTTAATCCTATCACTCGGAGGCAGAGATCCATCTGGATCTCTGTGAGTTCAAGGCCACACTGGGCTACATGAGAGAAACAGAGCCAGGCAGTGGTGACACACACCTTTAATCCCAGGAAGTAATAAGGCAGGACACAGAAAGGTGTATAAGGTGTGAGGAAACAGGAACTCTCTCTCTCTCTTTTAGTATCACAAGAGTTTATTTAGCAAAAAGTTTCATATGAAAATGTCCATGACCCAATTCTACACCCCAATCAAACAGTCCTTAGGGGAAGGATGTGGACTCCTCTGCTGCCCAGCCATTGTTTAGACTCTTTCCAAGGCTTCTAACATGATGGTGCTGTTTCCTCGTATGACCACCATGCTGATGTTGTTCTGTTGCCCACTAGTTGCCGTCTCCACACACTCATCAATCACAAGATTCATAAAGGGATCAAAGCCCCATAGTATTCCTTGTACATGTCGGCCACCACTTAACTTCAATGATAACTTCTTGTCCATACATTTCTTCAGCTTGGGAGGGTGGGCCTTGCTCATGGCGACTTTTCAGCGGGCTCCGTACGATGGAAAAGCAGAACTCGCTCTCTTGAGGCTGAGGATTTTGTAGAGGTAAGCTAGTGGCTGGCTGTTCTGCTTCTCTGATCTTTCAACTTTCATCCTGATATCTGGCTCTGGGTTTGTTTTTTTTTTAACTATAAGACCTTTTAAGATTTGTGTTACACTCAATCTTCAATATGATAACCATTGATCTTCTCTTAGTTCGTGTTATATCACATGATAAAGAAATTGAGAAAAAACCCACAATATCTGTACAAACACATTCTTAACAAAATATGACAGGAATACTCATGTCAATTATAATCCTCATTTCTATAATTGCTCATGTGACTTTAGCTAGTATTTATAACTACCTTTCTCTTCTACCCATTCTGTGTTTCCTCTACCCTTGGTAAGAATCTCAGCAGGTCTTGGCTCTTTTCCTGGAGGAGTGACCCACACCTTCATTCCTGAAGGGTCTGTGCACTTTGTCATGTTGCCTGGATTAGTCTGTTGTAGTTTCTCATTGACTTTAATCACAGGACAGGGTAGCACCAAGAGAAGCCCTAAAGGAGCTCCTGCACTCCAGACATAATCCTTCTTACCTTCATTGTGGAGAAGCAATCCAATTTCCCCATGATAATCTGGATCAATTACCCCTCCTAACACTGTTATTCCTTTCTTAGCCTGTTGGCTTAAGGGCATTAGAAGTACAAAGTGGCCAGGGGAAGCCTGAGATTCCAGTTCAATGGAAGGTTTGTTGTGGCTCCCCGCAGGAGTGCTCCCCACTATGGAACCAAAACTTCTAGGCCAGCAGAACTTAAGGTGGCAGAAACAGGAAGAAAAGTTTTTCCGAGTGGGTCACTAAGGGTAATAGTGAGTGGAACTATTCCCATTTCTACCCCTTGGTTCCTGGATCCGTGGATTCTGGTTATGAGAGAAAACACACCATATATTAGATGCTGATTCAGAGCATATACCACCTTATGGAGAACCCTGTCCCAGTCCACCAGGCTGCTGCCACCTAATTGGTATGCTGTGTCTTCAAAAGACCATTCCCTCTTTCTATCAGGCCAGCTGCTTCAGGATGGTGGGGAACATGGTGAGACCACTGGATTCCATGGTTGTGTGTCCACTATCACACTTCTCTGGCTGTAAAATGAATTTCTTGGTCAGTGCGGAATAGCATGATGGTGGATAAGGCATTCTGTAAGTTCACAGATGGTGGTTTTGGCAGTAGCATTATGTGCAGGAAAGGCAAATCCATAACCAGAATAAGTATGTACTTCATTAAGGACAAACATTGTCATTTTCATGGAGGAAGTTGTCCAGTGTAGTCAACCTGATTTCAATTGGTCACCCCAGAGAACGGTGCCATATCTGGGGCTCAGTGTTCTTCTCAGCTTTCGGCAGATCTGGCATTCAGCAAATAGCTACAGCCAGCTCAGCCTTGGTGAGTGGAAGTCCATGTTGTTGAGTTCATGCATAACCCCCATCTCTGCCATCATGGCCACTTTGTTCATGGGCCCACTGGGCAATGACATGAATGGCTGGGGAAAGAGGCTGACTGTTTACAGAATGGGTCATCCTACCTACTTGATTATTAAACTTCTCTTCCACTGAAGTCACCTTTTAATGAGTATTTCATGGGGCACAATTGTCTTCACATCCTTTGCCCATTCAGAGAGATCTATCCATATGTTTCTTCCCCAGATGTCTTTCTCACCAATTTTTCAAGTCCCTGACCATCCAGCCAATCCATTGGCTACAGCCCATGAATCAGTGAACATTCACATGTCTGGCCATCTCTCCTTCCAAACAAAATGTATGATCATGTGTACTGCCTGAATTTCTGCCCACTGTGAAGATTTCCATTTACCAGTGTCTTTCAGGGTTGTCCCAGAATGGGGTTGTAATGCTGCAGCTGTCCACTTCTGGGTGGTACCTGCATAGTAATGTCCAGAGCCACCAGTAAACCAGGCCCTCCTCTTCTCTTCCTCAGTCAACCAGTCATAGGGCATACCCCATGAGGCAGCAGATGCCATTGTAATGGGAGTAGAAACCATAGGCATTTCAGAAACTTCTTTGTGTAACTTGCTTGTGCCTTCAGGACCTCCTCAGGCCTGATCTTCCATTCCATTCAATGATATACCACTTCTATTTGATGATGATTGCTGCTGTGCACATTCTATTTTATGACTTAGTGGGTAAGATACAGCACATGATTGGCAGCTCACGTCACATGGTAAGTTGGTGGCCCATTGTCAAACATTCAGTTTTCACCAAGACCCAAGAGCTCTCTCTCAAAGTAAGACTAGTTTTCTGCATGTGATGGTAGAGCCTTGCTCCCAAATCCCAAAGGTCTCTTCTGTGATTCACCTATAGAGGCCTGCCAAAGGCTCCAAACAGCATCCCTCTCTGCCACTGACACCTCAAGTACCATAGGGTCTGCTGGATCATGTGGTCCAAGTGGTAGAGCAGCCCACACAGCAGCCTGGACCTGTCTAAGAGCCTTCTCTTGTTCCAGCCCCCCTCCCCCACAAAGCTAGTGGCTTTCCAAGTCACTTGGTATATGAGCCAGAGTAACACACCCAAGTGAGACCTGTGTTGTCTTCAGAATCTAAAAGGCCCACTAAACATTGTGCTTCTCTTTTGGTTGTGGGAGGGGCCGTGTACAATAACTTATCCTCTACCTATGAAGAGTGGGCAGGCACCCTGAGTGCAGAAAACAGTTAACAAACCTTAATGCACGATATGCTCCCCCTTCAGTTCTTGCTGAGCAGTCAGAAGGGTCTTTTACAACATCTAGGCATTATCTTTCCCTCTGTTGACTACATTTGTCTTTTCCAAACCGAAAAAACTGTTCATAGTTTTGTCCATGCTATCTATCCTGTTATTTTAACGCTTATCGTGTGTGTGTGGCCTTGCAGGCAAACTTGCCTGTTGATGAATTTCTACTCTCTTTGTCTAGTCTGCATGGGGGCAGTTTGGGAGATTTTGGGTGAGGGTGGGAATAACTGCAATAGTGGAAGACTAGCAAGAATTGAGGTTTCTTTTTCTTTCTATTTTCAGCTGGATCTAATGGACCTCGGTCAGCTCAGGATAGCTTTCAAAAAGAAATAAGATTTTATTTCTTATGTGTAGAATGAGATAATCTGCTCCTCAACTTTCCTTTCACTTCCGCTGAGCCCTATCAAACACACACACACACACACACATCATGCACACACTCAATAATAGTTGGTTTTCCTAGATTACTTTCTATTGCTGTGATAAACACCTTAACTAAAAGCCTAGGGAAGGAATTGTTCATTTTAGCTTACAGCACAAACTCAAGGCCTGTAAAGAGGAACTGAGGCAGAGGGCATGTATGGACACTGCTTGCTGGTCTGTGCTCCAGGTTCGTGATTATAACTTCATTATACCTTCCAGGGCTACTTGCCCATAAGTGGCCCTGCTCACAGTGTGCTAGACTCTCTCACATCACTCATTAGTAAAGAAAATGTCCCACAGGCCAGTCTGACAGAGGCATTTTCTGAACTGAATTTTTCTTTTTCAAGTTGACAAAAATCAAACCAGCCAATCAGTCAATCAATCAATGAGTAAATGAAACAACTAGACATTGTTCCTACTTTGTTACTACACTTGGCATTTACCATTTTACCGTTCTCTGCTGGACTCTCCATTGTCAAGCTTCCACTGACTGGTCTTTGAGTCTTATTTTCCATGAATTCACTTTTCACTGTCCACATGTGGATGCAAGCACATGGTGTTTGTGCCTGCTGAAACCAACATCTTTCTCTTTTCTCTTTAGTTTAAGACATACTCCAGGAAAACCTACTTAGAACAGGAGCTGAGCCATTCTCAAAGAATCAAGGTCACTTTATGTAAGCTGATGGAATCCCTCACATTCCCAACCACTACGACTCCCAGAAATAGGCAGTCCAGGGCAAAGACAAGCACATCCTAATTGCAGGTGCTGGGTGTGACCATCTCTCCATGTTGTCTTCCTCAACATGATCTTTGGCCTTGTGTCTAGAGACAATCAGGCTGTGAAAATCAATGCCACACTGTTCCCGGTGGCATGAAGACAGATAGTTCCTGTTCCAAGAGCTCTGGGGAAGATATTCATAAACCAGAGAAGACATATAAAGTGAGACATTCTGGAGATTGATCAGGGGGAGTTCAGTGATCAAGAGTCTATGCAAGATTTCTCAGAAAGTGCAAATGGAAATAGTTGGGACATGGAACACAAGCTCCCTACGACAAGCAGATGTCTCCAGATCTCTTGCCATACACATATACACACTCAGAATGTCTTTTTCCAGCATCTGTGAAGACATAAGATTGGTGACATATTACCACACAAATTGAGTGGGTCGCAGCCCCTTGTATATGAGGGAGAACAGGTAACCAGTATTGAGGACCTGTAGCGCTCTCTCTCTCTCTCTCTCTCTCTCTCTCTCTCTCTCTCTCTCTCTCTTTCTCTCTCTGTGTGTGTGCGCGTGCATGTGCATGTGTGTGGTTTTTCAAGACAGGGTTTCTCTGTTTAACAGCCCTGGCTGTCCTGGAACTCATTCTGTAGCCCAGGCTGGCCTTGAACTCACAGAGATCTGCCTGCCTCTGCCTCCCGAGTGTTGGGATCAAAACCACCAACACCCAGCACCTATAGCTTTTTGAGAAGAGGCTGTTGCTCATGGCTCCCACTTACACCAATGCTATTCTGTTACAGAGAAGATATTCTACACAACGTGGCACACATGTCCAGCAAAATGCCTGTCTAATCTACTGTTCCCCCTTCTTGTGGACTTCCAGGATATTTTTCAACACTTTTCTGAGGAAGAGTATTGCAAACCTGGCCAAATGGTGTAAATGTACTAATGGGTTTATGAAAAGGAGCTACACCAGAATGACAGGAGGAATTTGTGGGTTCAGACAAGTCCTAGGTGTTCCCTAGTCCTTTTCTATGCTGTGGCTTCCTCTCAGCCTGTAGCAGGTCCCCTTCTCACATGTTCCCTCTCTTCATGGGAAAATGTCAAAGGAGTAGCTGAGCATCCTGATCCTTTGTATCCTGTCCAGGGCTGAGAGCAGAGATCAGCCACTGTAAAGCTCGCGTCTGCACCCTGAACTTTTATCTCCTGCAGGCCTTTGTTCCTGTGGGTATTGTATATGAAGCATCCCAGAACTCTCCCTGTATTCCTAGGCTCAGGCTGCCTGTTGAGGGACAAACACTTTGATTCTTGCTAGAAGTCTTAGTCAATATCCCAGTTTTCATGACTTGCAATGAATGGACCATGGGATCCCTGATCAATGATTAAGATAAAGGTCATAGCCATGGCAGTGAAGCTGAGTGGGCAGGGAGGGTCTGTGAAGGTCTTTCAGTCAAGATGCCTGGTGAAGTGTGAGAAGCTCCTTTCTTTGGGTCAGGGCTGAGCGGATAGGATTTCATTTGGAAGATTATCTAGAAGGGCCTGTCACATAAAATCTTAAAACATCAACAAAACATACACTATGATGGATAACGAGTAAATAGCAGACATGTACCACTTCAGTTTAGACTGTACACTGTCCTGTACCCCATCCTAAACACAGACTGTACACTGTCCTGTGTCCCATCCTAAACACTTCAGTTTAGACTGTACACTGTCCTGTGCCCCATCCTAAACACTTCAGTTTAGACTGTACACTGTCCTGTGCCCCATCCTAAACACAGACAGTCACACTCCACCTAGATACAAGCAGACCCTGATACTTTTTCCGTGGACATGGCCAGTATCCTAGAGCTTTATACAGTCAAGAGACCTGTGTAATCAGGATACAGGAGACAAAATGTATTGTTTGCTTTTCTGTTCTAACACAGACCCCCCCCAGGAGAATCAGAATACCCTGAGAGGATTCAGGCTTTCCAAAGAAGTGGAGAGAGTTCATGACTGGGTGAGCAGCAGTGGGAACTCCCTGGAATTCTTTTCCTTCTCTCACATTGTCTCAGTTCCAAATAGGCAAATGAAGCTCATGGTAAGAACAAGGTGGACCTTCAGGATCATGGACACAACTCTGAAATCCTAAATACCAGCTTTAAAAGAAATGAAAGGAACATTTATCGCAATGATGAGTTAATCAATAGTGTTCTTACTCTGTTCCAAGAAAATTCTCATACCTGCTTCTATTTTCTTGTGATTTATTTTAATTTTCACGTGTGTGTGTGTGTGTGTGTGTGTGTGTGTGTGTACCTATGGAGGCCAGGAGAGGGGTGCAGATCACCTTAAGATGAGGTTATAGGTGGTTGTGTGTTGTTGTTTAGTCTTTGGTCTTTTTCTCTTTGGGGGACCTGCCACCCAGCTCCCAAATAAATCACACACGGAGGCTTATTCTTAATTATGAATACCCAGCCTTAGCTTGGCTTATTTCTTGCCAGCTTTCCTTGACTTAAATTAACCCATCTACCTTTTGCCTCTGGGCTTTTCCTATTCTTTTACTTCTGTAAAATCTTTTTTTTTTTTTTTTTTTTTGGTTTTTCGAGACAAGGTTTCTCTGTGTAGCTTTGGTGGCTGTCCTGGAACTCACTCTGTAGACCAGGCTGGCCTTGAACTCACAGAGATCCGCCTGCCTCTGCCTCCCGAGGGCTGGGATTAAAGGTGTGTGCCACCACCGCCTGGCACTTCTGTAAATATTACTCCTACTCCGTGGCTCGCTGGTCCTCCTCTGGCTGCTAGATCTCCTCTTCTCCCAGATTTCTCCTTCTATTTATTCTCTCTGCCTGCCAGCCCTGCCTGTCCTTTCTTCTGCCTTGCTATTCGCCATTCAGCTCTTTATTAGACCATCAGGTGTTTTAGACAGGCACAGTAACATAGCTTTACAAAGTTGAACAAATGCAACATAATCAAAAGTAACACACCTAAAAATAATATTGTACAGTTGTGTGATACTTAATGTGCATGCCGGGCACACAACTCAGCTCTACTATAAATGCAGAAATTACTTTTCACTGCTGAGAAATCTCTAGAGCTTCCAAACTTGATTCTTACAATGTGCAAAATTTTCTAGCATTTTTTTTTTACCTCTTCAAAAGCACTGTGTTACCATTGTTCTCAGCATGTGCTACTTGGTAGGCATTGTTCTAACCATTTGTGGAACATGCTGGAATGACACTCCTCTCACTGAGTGATAAGCACCGTGTTAGCATTTTTCACGTACTATGTCCTACACTCTGTTCACACTGGTCCGACGTTCACACTGGTCAAACACCCCTATAAGCTTTAACATTAGTGTGTGCCAGAACTGGTAACATGGCAAATGTGCTCAAATGCAGAATAAAGAAATATGTCAAACAAGAACCCGTTGAGTCCCCACATGATGAGACTGTGTAAAGAGGATAAACCATGTGAGTCTGCTTTGGTTTCAATGTGAAATCTCCACCAAGACACTCATGTGTCGGCATCTTAGACCTCAACTTGTGGTGCTATTGTGGAAATTTGTGGAACCTTTTGGGCATGAGGAAGTTATTAGACGTCGGAGTAGGAACGGTGCACAAGGGGTTACAGGGCAGATACTTTTCCTCCTCAGGCTCTTTGTATTCTGGTCCATTGTCATGGGGTGAATGAGCCATGCCACAAGCTCCTACCAACACAGAGCCCTAGCTTCCAGGCTTCCACCCATAGTACACTGTTCTCCTCAGCTGGGAGTCCAAATAAATCCTTTCTCACTTCAGTTGCTTCTTTTAGACCTTTGTACAAACAATGTAATAAGTGTTAAGTTTCAAACCCAGGACTGGGTTAAATAGGCTGAGGTGCCTTTTTTAACATATCAGATCAGACCCAGCCACCAGGCTCTCCCAGCATCCCTCAGTCCCTACCTGTTACAGGGTGTGGCCCACAGCATACCCACCCTCTACCCTGAACTCTCCAGCACAGGGGCTGGGCTGTCCTTCCCCCCAGAGGCTCTTCCCTATATAATCCAGACATTTTGGTTACTTGTCCCCCCTCTTCCCTTTTGGACCTTTGTCCTCCCGCCTGCTGCACCTGGTCCCCCGCTCTCTCTCCCTTCTTTCTTCCCCTCCCCCTCTCCCCACACGGCCCAGCTCAGCCTGGTTATGTCCACTCTGGACTCTTCCAGATGCCCCTGCCTCTGATTATCCTCTTCCACATATCTACAATAAACTTTCTCCTCCACTATACCTAGGAGCAATCATGTCCTTTCTCTGTTTTATTTCATTTTTTTTCATTCAGTAACTTCATACAGAAAGTTCTCATCCAGAAGTAGGATCACTGCTATGATAAACCAGACCATGAGGTTCTTTAGCCTTCAACCAGTTTATGTAAAGAATATATGTAGTGTTGGAAATACTAGCCAGAGAAGAGCATATACTCTTATAAACATGGATTAGTGGGGCATTCTGCTGAGCATTTTAAAGGCCAGAATTCAGATGGGAATGTGGACAGTGAAGGTCATGCTCAGGAGGTTTCAGATGGTAAGAGGGACGCTATTAGGAAATGGGTTAGATGATATTTGAGTTATATTCTGGAAAACAATTTAGCTGTATCCTGTTTGTCCTAAAATGTTGACTGCGATTTGAATTTTGAAACATTGGACTAATTATCTTGATAGAAGAACTGTAAAGTACACAAATGGTTTGGGGTGTGGGAGATGGGTCAGTGGGTGTGGTGGTTTGAATGAAAATGGCCCCCATAAACACATATTTGATTGCCTAGGGAGTGACATTAGGAGATGTGGATTTGTTGGAGTAGGTGTGGCTTTGTGGGAGGACATATGTCACTGGAGGTGGGCTTTGGGGTTTCAAATGCCTAAGCCATGCCCAACGTCACTCTCTCTTCCTGCTGCCTGGCGATCCAGATGTAGAACTTTCAGCTCTTTCTCCAACACCATGTCTGCTGCTTACATGCCATTATGTTCCCCACCATGACAACAATGGACTAAACCTCTGAACTGTAAGCCAATCCCAATGAAATGTTTTCCTTTATAAGAGTTACCATGTTCATGGTGTCTCTTCACAGCAATAGAACACTGAGTAAGATAGTGGGAAATGTGCTTGCTAGTCTAGCATGGATACTATGTTTGTATCTTCATTATGGATGTAAAAGTCAGGTATGACCCACATGACCCCAGAACTGAAAGGAGGGAGCACATAGACCATCCAATCTTGGTACTTAGTGTAGCCTAAACTGTGAACTACAGGTTCAGAGAGAGAAAATAAAGTAGAGAAACTATCTAGGAGGACAGTGCCATGCCAATCTTTGTTGTGCACATGAAGCCACAGTGGATAGCTCACTCCTACACACACATATTCACATGCAGGCATAAAGACACATGTGCATGAAGATGTCACAAGGAATCTCACAACTTTCAATTTTCACATAAAAATTAATTTATTAGAAGGAAGCAAGTAATTCCCTTTTCAAATAAAGAAAAATCAAAATGAGAGAAAGGTTGATTGTGGGGCACATGGGTCTCTGCCAGAAAAGTGGAAATTGTCACTCTGTGAAAGGCAAAGTTGGGAGATCTGATCTCTAGGAGTAAAGCCTAGGGGACTTGGGGTGGGGTGGGGTCATTGTTTTCATATGTTACTAGCATAGGAGAAGATATCTTACTACAGTTACTTAGAAACCAAGTGGAGAACACACAAATTCTAATCAAAAGCATTGTCTTTCCTACTACTGATCAATTCTTTCCTACTGTTGATTGGAAATCAAATAGTA
The DNA here is from genome assembly GCA_902168325.1 of Peromyscus nudipes. Classification (NCBI taxonomy): domain Eukaryota; kingdom Metazoa; phylum Chordata; class Mammalia; order Rodentia; family Cricetidae; genus Peromyscus; species Peromyscus nudipes. The sequence goes on along the minus strand of CABHPH010145819.1, from coordinate 44,543 downwards.
AATATCCTTCCAAGTTTTGGGGTCTTTGAGGAAAAAGCACATAAAGATGTGTTTCTAAACTCTAATATTACCTTTATAAACTATTGAATATTTGTGATATTATTACAAAGAAATGGGAAGATGGAGCATCTATGATAGAAAGAGACTGAGGTGAAGGATTGAGGTGGGGAGCTTCAGCATATAGATCATCCCTTCAGTTAAAGACTGCACACTTGGTTGGAATGATACAATTTAGACAGAAGGGAAGCCCTGTATATTCAGAGGCATGTGCATTTCAACAGGCCAGCAGATCCTGGAGTAGCAAAGATGCTGAAGTTAGGCAGAATCACTCAAGAACATCTCCTTTGTGAAGTACTTCCTGGAATAGAACTCTGGGATAGTACATCCCTTTCTTACCTTGCTAGCCCCACCCACATTCCTTGAGAGTTCAAGGGCACTGACTGTTCTAATTGGTTGATCCTCCATCGTCAGCTGTATCAAGCCATTTGGTCTTTTCCTGGAGAAACACTTCCTGATCCCTTCTTGTCTGAGGTAGGTTGTCTTTGAGAGGTATGTTAAGTTAAAATTGAGCAGTTAGATCTCCAAGGAGCCTATGTAGACGACTTGAGTACTTTGTGCCTTTCTTGTGGCTTCAGCTATCTACAAACCTTAATATTGACTTTTAGGTAAAATCCTTTCTTGTCATTCTGTCATGGAACCCCAAAACTATAACCATCTGATGTCTAAAAGACTCCTGTGTTTGATTATTCCTGAGGGAAACACTACTCTTCTTAGCTTAACAAATTTCAGTATCAACCAGATGTCCTGAGATTTCCACAGTCTGGGGTAACACCAAATACTCTCAGTCTGAGGGACTAATTTTGTGATAAAGCTACAATCTTCAAGTCCCCAGAGACCCCTCAATGTGTATTATCAGAAATGTTCCCAATGACTTCAGTCTTGAGGGGCATCAGACTGATGGATCTTGAAGTACTCCACATTCTTTCAGCATGAATGATATCTGATCTGATAGAATCAGAGATCATAGCTCTCTTTGCCACAATTCTTTTGAAAATAGCCTTGAAATCCATTTCAATGAACAGATCTACCTCTCTTCCTTATAGTGGAGACAGACAACTGAGAAACACCAACCTTTCATTGAACTTGCAGCCATCAGCTCAACCCTTTTTACCTCAGAACAGGAGTACACACACACACACACACACACACACACACACACACACACACACGTACACACACACACACACACACACACACACACACACACACTACACATGGAGTGGGACTCTGTAGCACAACACTGTAATGTAAGTTGCTTGGCACAGGAGAATCCTTCAGCCCAGCATTTCCCTGTTCACTTACCATCATAGATCTCTCTCTCCCTCTCTCTTGCTCTCAACAGAAAAAAAAAATCAGAACTGCACAACTCTTGCACATGGATAGAAGTTTCAATAGGCACCCAGAAATACATGCAATTTCTTGTGTTGATTAATTTTTCTACATAGTACATTAAAATTTTACTGATAAAGAGCAAAATTGGTGGGGGTTGACTGAAACAGTGACTAATGAGATGAAAGGGGAGATAAATGTCTTATATTGGCTTTCACACAACGAATCATCTACATTTAATAGTATGTACCTAAAAGAAAGAAGGGTAGAAGGAAGAATGATAGGGAGAATGAAAGGGAGTACCCAAAGGGGAGGAGGCCACAGCAAAGGATAATGGCAGGTGTAATGTGAGAAAAATATAATGATGTGCACTTTTGAATATACCATAGTGAAGGTCAGCCTTTTGGATGCTAACTACAGAAAGTTCATTTAAATAATGCATTTTGTGAAAGCAAAATGCTTCATTTGATAAAAAAGGAAAGGTTTTTTAAAATAAAAATAGATAAGGGTAGAAGGTAGAATAATAATAAACAAATGAACAAGGAACAACAGAAATAGTGTTTATAAGCTCACACACATCTTCCTTTCAGCAAGTTGTACATGGTTTCTCTACATCATGAACGAACAACATGAGTGAAAGGTAGCTCAGTAGCTAATGAAGCCTCTTGATCTCAGCAGAACTGGAGCAAGCGACGTCTTGTCTAATTCCTCCTGGTGTGCTCTCAGTGGGATGAGGTTTGATGCTACACCAGGCACCACATTCTTTGATCCTTAAATCCGTGTTGCACAGTCAGGCCCTCTCATTCCCTGACATTCCCTCTGCACACCATTCTGGTAGAGCAGTGTTTTCTCCCTCTGTTTGTTCTTTTATGTACTCTCTGCACATGCTTATGTGCAAAGCTTTATAGTTCATATAGTTTATAGAATCTCTGCCCTTCACAGACCCTGTGGAGTCCTTTATTGCTTTTCTTCCCCAAATCTTCTTTGATCCACACTCCTAGTTATGTGAACATGTTTCTAGTTTTTGTGAATCTCACATTGGAAAAAGGATAAAATCAAATGTTTTAGTTCAGGAAACATGATTCATTTACTCCACTCCTTACCATCCTACATTTCTGGGCTCTTCTTTATTTGGTAAAAATGAAATGATCTTAGATGTGAGGATACACATTAAAAATCCACAAACAAGATCTGCAGATAATGGATCATTCCACACTTTGTCTGGAAGGTAGGGGTTCACCTGGCTTTGTCATTCCCAGGGGGTGTATAGGCAGTTAACAGTTTCTTGGGCAAGGAGCAAAAGATGTCCCATCCCCCTCTAAGGACCTTTTACCCAGGGAGTAGGGGAGATTTTCTTTAATGTTGTAGCCATTGGTAAGTTGCACGTGCAATATAAATAACTGTTCACCTAGGCTCTCCTAAGAAACCTTGATCAAAACCATTGGTTCCCCTTAAAGAAACCAACATGAAAGTAGAAACTAGAAATGATTGAGCTGGAAAAGGGCATCAGTATGAGTGGGAGGCACTCAAGAGGGCATAATATGGAGGGAATGACATAAAATACATTATATTCATATGTGAAAATGTCATAATGAAATTCAACATTAAGTATAAGCAATATGTGCTCAAAAAATTTAGAAAAAGAAGATGCACAAGAAGATGTTTTGTAGCTTCTAAAGCACTGTAGAAACACAACTGATATGCATCCTTAATATTTAGAAGATGCAGAAGGAAGCAGCGTGGGAAAGAGAGAATATAAAGCGAGTGATGGGTTCATGTGGCTCAGAAAAGGCTCAGGGATGCCTGCACTCCCGACGGACAGTATCTGCATCTCAGAGGCAGAGGAGGAAGGCATCAGGTGACAGAAGTCTATTTGTAAATACCCCCTGGATTCCTTGTCTGTGTTCTGTGGTGTGGTCTGGTTATGTGGCATGGACCCTGCACAAACACAGACGTGTATGGAGTGATGAGCTACAGAACTACCTTAGATGTTAAAACAGGTCTTTGCAATCACACTGACTTATTATTAAATCCAAATGGCCCTAGGACATGACATTTGCTCACAAAAATTATATCCTTAGGATAACCTGGAATAATATGTCATGTTCTACTCAGTGTCATATATACAGTATCACCTTCACAAAATCATGCTAAATGAAATATGGGTGGGAGAATGTTCTAGTGAGGGAAGAGATGGGAAATCTACACATAGCAATGGGGGGGGGCAGAAGCTCATAGCTGGAATGGCCTTTGAACAGTATGACTGCTATTCTAAAATTATCCTCTCTGAGCCAGAGATATCAGACTGGAGCACAGGGAAGACCCATGGCCATGTGCATGGGACCAGCTCTCTGCTTGTCTGATGAAATGGGGGTGGACACTTCTTTCCTGAAGCAGCTCTCATTTGGCAACCTTTCTCCACAGCAGGACCCAAGAGAAGACGTCAGAGTACCAGAAACCACAGATTGCAAAACAGAAAGCGTCTGCTAACATTTTAAGAGCACATGAAGAAAATAACTACATCTGTACGTGAGTCTTCAAGACCTCTCCCTCACCCTCGAAAATGTACCTTTCTCCTATGTTGTGGTGATTGGTTTCCCCAAATCATTGGCTTATTCTAATCCTTTGAAGTGCAACATGAGGTTTAATAAAATATCCCACGGTTTCTTTGGATAATAGAATATTATTGTGGCTAATAGGAACCTTCCTTCCCCAGGGTGCTCTGGGCTCCCAAACCCAAGGTCAGCTCTCAATGTGTAGGCAGCACAGAGGCCTGGTGAGGCTGTCTCTGTGGCCTGAGCAGAGGGTTTTCTTAGGATGCAGGCTCTGATATGGTACAGAAAGAGAATGTGAAGGTTTTGTAGGGCAGGAGGCAGAGTTGATGGCTGGCTGAGCAGTAGCAGGAATTCACTGGTATTTCTTGTTTTTCTTTTTCTCAGTCTCAAATAGAAAGTCGATGATGAGAAGAATGTAGTGGTCATTCAGGATCACAGGCACAATGCTGGAATCCTGAACATCATCTTCACAATAAATGAAATATTTTCCACTGTTAAGAAGTGTCAGTGTTCTTCCTCTGTGCCAAGCACACTCTCAAACCTGCTTCTCTGTTTTCTTAAGACTCATTTAATTTTCTCTTACTGGTGTGTGCATGTGGGCTGGGGTGGGGAGCTACAGAGGCCAGAAGACGGCCCTGGAGTCCTCAGAGGTGATGGCGTTTCAGCTGCTTGTGAGCTGTCCGATGTCAATGACAGATTCCCACTCAGGTCCTCCGGAAAGGCAGAAAACACTTTCTACAGCTGAGGCAAACCTGCAGCTCCCCAAACCTGGCTCTGACAACGTGAAAAAATATGCTAATGCTGTTCTTTCTTATTGCGATCATATCACCCTTGTTCTTGCTGTGTGCTACACGGTAGGCACTGTTCTCACCGTTTGTGGAGCACCCCTAAGCTTTACTTGTACTGAGTGACAAGCATTCTGTTAACATTTCTTTTCATGCCTTGTTTCAAACACTCTGTTCCTACTGTCGAGCACTCTCCAAACCGTCATCATTGCTGTGTGCCAGACTGTGTGTGAATTGCCCTTCTGCCTTGAACTGTCAGCATTATGTCCACTCTGTGTTAAGGAGTCTCGATTTCTTTTCCTTACTGTGTGACAATGATGTAAGATCCCTCGATTTCTTTTCCTTACCGTGTGACAATGATGTTAGATGTCTGTATTTCACTGAACAAGGCATACGTGTAAAACATGTTGCCATCTGTTGTCCTGAACCTATCTTAGAACTCACATACTCGGAGTCATTTTCTGTGTTGAAGTGCATTTCCCTTCTCTTGTCCAAATGTGAGCATTTCTATTTTGTAATTTCAGGTAATTTTATATGCACTTATGTGCATGCGCGCGCGCGCACACACACACACTCACACACACACACACACACACACACACACAAAGAGATCCATTATCTGCAAGTATCACCTACCTTCTTCCACTAGAAAGGCCTCTGTACTAGGCTCTCTTGCTGTGTTTGCTAGTCAGCACATGCTGCACAGGAGAAACTCCCATTCTTCACTGACCCTGCATCAGTCATTGACATTTAATAAGGTCTGCAAAAGTTACAAAAGTCCCCCCAGTTATTGCTTCCTGTACTGGCTAGGTGTATGTCAAACTTGACATAAGCTAGGGTCATTTTAGAAAAGGGAATCTTAGTTGAAAAAAAATATCTCCATAGGATTGGCCTTGAGGCAAGTCTGTAGATCTTTCTATTGATTGATGCTTGAGGTACGAGGGGCCAGCATACTATGGGCAGTGCCACCTTGTCCAGTTGGTCCTGGATGCTATAAGAACTCATCCTGAGCAAGTGACGAAGAGCACACTGATAAGCTGCACTCCTGAATGACCTCTTTATCAGTTCCTGCCTCCAGGTTTCTACCTTAAGTCTCTGCCCTGACTTTTCTTAATGATAGACTACAAGCTGTAAGATGAAATAAACCCTTTCCTCCCCCAAGTTACTTTTGGTAGTGTTTTTATTTTTTTAAACAGAGCAATAGAAAACCCAGTTAAAGCACTACCTTTTATTCTTGAGTCCAGAGATTTGTTTGTAAGAATATCATTTATGTCTAATTTTTAGAAACTAAATTGATACAAGAAAGCTGTCATGTATTTAACAAACAAAGTGGACACAAACTGTGTTCTGCTCACTGTCCTATGTTCTGAAGTGGTAGGACTGTGGTAGCAAAGAGCAAAGGCGACAAATGTGTTCCTGTCAGTGTAGAGATGGGTGGAACTGAGGAAGTTTCCAGCTTGTGTGTGGGTAGACAGTGTACCTTTAGCAAGATTTGGCAGCAGGTGGTCTCACTCCTTAGCCTTTGAAGTCAGAATGGTGCTCTGGTCCAGGAAATGAAAGCATCTCTTTGGGATTTGTGGAACTATAGATAAAGCCATCACCTTGAATTGTGAAAAAATCTCAAAGGACATGAACTAAGGGACATGTGGCTGAGAAGAACAAAAGCATCCCTTAAGTGTCAGAATCAATAGTGGGAATTTCCCCTAGGCCCAGGCACGACACAGACCATCAGGTATTTCATAGTCTCCTGAACTATGGATCTACTGAAATTAAGGTTTCACTGGGCCCCAGGCCCTTCCACTCTGTGCCCCTCCACTTCCTCCTGTGTCTTATGTTTGGTATGAACACAGGGTCATGGTCCAAACCCCACTGCCCTCAGACCAGGACTTTGGAGCTGAGGAAGACAGATCCAGGGGAGGTGATAACTAGTGTGACTACAGACCAACAACATGTATTCCATCTTGACCTTTACTTACTGATGCCCACTTTAAGTGTCTGGTTGTGTTGGAGAAAGGAAAGATATAAGAGTTTATATTTTGAGATATGAATACAGAGTTTACAATTCTATGCATGCCCTGTGGCTGGGCCCACTAGTTGCCAGGAACAAGGGAGTTTCCATTGCAAAAATTTGGGTTGTAAAGCAGAGGCTTTCTGAAAACACATGGATAAATATATAGAAAGAAATGCACAATAGGAAAATGTAATCCAAGGGCCATTGTTGTGGACTATTAGTTTAAGATGTGTTACATTTGCTTATGCTGTGGAATGTTTGTTTAATAATGCAAAGACGTGTTGCATTCTTTTATGTTGCATTTGTTTAACTCTGTGAAGCTGTGTTACTTTGCCTGTCTAAAACACCTGATGATCTAATAAAGAGCTGAATGGCCAACAGGTAGTCAGGAGAGAAAGGATAGTTGGGGCTGGCAGGCAGAGAGAATAAATAGAGAAGAGACAGAGAGATGGAGGAGGAGCAAGAAAAGGAGGGAGGAGGACACCAGGGGCCAGCCACACAGCCACACAGCCAGCCATGGAATAAGAAGGAAAGAAAGATATGTAGAATAGAGAAATATAAAAGCCCAGAGGCAAAAGGTAGACAGGATAATTTAAGTTAGAAAAGCTGGCTAGAAATAAGCCAAGCTAAGGCCAAGCATTCATAAGTAAGAATAAGATTCCCCAGGAAAGGCGCAAAGCTACACAGAGAAACCCTGTCTCAAAAAAAAAAATAAGATTTTTTATTTGGGAGCTGGTGGCAGGCCCCCAAAGAGACAAAGAGTGAAAAAACAACAGGCCATAAAAATTAAAAATCTGGAAATTCTGTGAGAAAGATTCTAGCCTTTTTTTGATTTTTTCGGGACAGGGTTTCTCTGTGTAGCTTTGGTGCTTTTCCTGGAACTGGCTCATGTAGCCCAGGCTGGCCTACGAACTCACAGAGATCCTCCTGCCTCTGTCTCCCGAGTGCTGGGATTAAAGGCGTGCACCACCACAGCCCGGCAGATTCTAGCCTTTGAAAAACCACTCTATGCCACAGGAAGGGACCCTGGGGATATAGTTAATTATTTTCAGCCAGAATTGCTGGTTATGCTTAGACACCCAGCTCCCATACTACACAGGGATAGGAACTAACCAGACTGTTAGCCTGTTGTTCAGCTTTCTACAGGCCCATGTTGAAATGACAAAATGTTGTTGGTTGTTTTTGCTCTTTTGGGTCTTTACTCTTTTGGGGGCTTGTCACCCAGCTCCCAAATAAATCACACATGAAGGCTTAGTCTTAATTATAAATGCCCAGCCTTAGCATTTTCTTTTCTGCTAGCCAGCTTTTCTTAAATTATTTCATCTACCTTTTGCCTCTGGGCTTTTAACTTTCTCTTACTTTGGTATATCTTACTTTCACTCTTACTCCATGACTGACTGGGTGGCTGGGTGGCTGGCCCCTGGTGTCCTCCTCTCCTTGTTCTCTTGCTCTTTCTTCTTTTCCTCCCAGATTTTTCCTTTTATACATTCTCTCTGCCTGCCAGCCCTGCCTATCCTTTCTCCTGCCTCATTATTGGCCATTCAGCTCTTTATTAGACCATCAGGTGTTTTAGACAGGCCAAGTAACACAGCTTCATAGAGTTAAACAAATGCAACATAAAGGAATGCAACACATCTTTGCGTCATTAAACAAATGTTCCACAGCATAAACAAATGTAACACATCTTAAAATAATATCCTACAACACAGCCCATTGACTAACAAAAGATTTTTAATTAATATTTGAGGACTTACAAAGGGGTGAAACTTGTCTAATATTCAAAATCTTTAATCTTCCTCTTATTCTGATGCCTGCTATTCCGACTTATGGGTTAATTCATCTGTATAACAGCAATATTACTGAGCCCCTGAGACTTGGTGGGCATGTACCAATGGTTTGACTAGATGTACCTCTTATGATACTTTCCAGACTAAGTAGACAAGTTGATCAGGACCTAGAGGTAGTAAACGTTTCAGTTTCTGAATTAAAACAACAGTTAGACTCCCTTGCAGAAATGGTCCTACAAAATTGGAGAGGTATAGTGCCAAAGTCCAGCTTCAGTGGGGTTTAGGTCCTAAAGAGGAGGTGTGGAGTCAGCAGGGGAAGAAAGGGGTGCACGCACATCTGAGGGTTCAGCAGCTCTCTCTCTCAACCAGAGATAGTCTTTATTATATCGCATAGTGACTACATAAGTCATTTGGCAAATCTCAGAGTCCCGATCTCTTTTTCATTTTTTCATTAAATGTCTAGGGTGAAAAAGCAAAGTACAAAACAGACAGTCTTATCTGAAAGAACATCTTTGGACAGTGTCTGTCAGGTAAGTAAGTTACAAATTTCTCAAGGTCTGCAAACCATAGACTTTCTATTTTTACAGCCAGTGTCTAGGCTGGCTGCTAATGTGGTTACAATATGTAACTGAAACTATTTTTACCTTATCCTTACGTGTAGAAATATTTGACATTTTCTAAAATTCAAGCTTTACAAAATATCTCATAATAAGCATTTATCTGGATGAATATAGCATTTTCTGTTCCTCAGTTTTATAGTAGGGGCCCAGAAAGGAAGATCCTGATATCTCATTCTTTTTCCATCAACCCACACTGTTCTTATTACCTCTATATATGCTCCAGTATAGGGCATGGATACACTTGAGACATCTTGTATCCAGAGCTGAGCAAGATATACCTTAGAATTTACCCTATTGGTACTACAATCCTTAGGGCACAAGGAAGACTCTTCCTTCTGTGACTCTCATTTCAGGCTAAGACCCCCCCTGTTGTAGAATATTATTTTAAGGTGTGTTGATTTTATTTATGTTACATTTGTTCAACTCTGTGAAACTGTGTTACTGTGCCCATGTAAAACACCTGATGTCTAATAAAGAGCTGAATGGCTAATAGCAAGGCAGGAGAAAGGATAGGCAGGCTGGCAGGCAGGGAAAATATATAGAGGGAGAATTCTGGGAGAAGAGGAGATCTAGGAGCCAGAGGAGGAGGAGGACTCCAGGGGTCAGCCACCCAGCTACACAGCAAGTCACGGAATAAGAGTAAGATTTACAGAAGTAAGAGAATGGGAAAAGCCCAGAGACAAAAGGTAGACGGGTTAATTTAAGTTAAGAAAAGCTGGCAAGAAATAAGATAAGCTAAGGCCAGGTATTCATAAGTAATAATAAGCTTCTGTGTGTGATTTATTTGGGAGCTGGGTAGTGGGTCCCCCCCACCCCAGAAGAGAATAAACAAACAAACAAACAAACAAACAAACAACAAACCCCTGCCTTCAAAGTCTTCTCTTGGGAGCATGAATAGTGCCCTAGGGGCTGCATAAGCAGAAAACTCCCCATTATGCCAACAACTAACTGCTCCTAAGAGCAAAAACAAAAGACAGCACACTGGCAAGTGAAGCCCTTGGCAAAGTTTCCCCGGGACTTTGTCAAGCAGTGTCCTCCACCTAGTGGGCTGGAGCAGTCCCTTGTGCACCAGCCTGCACCAGCTTAGACCTACTTCTCATGAGATAAAGAAACTGTCTAGACTCGTGAGAAACCTGTTGTTCAATTCTATCGATCAGGAGTAATTAGAGAAAATCTTGCCATGGCTAGGGAAAAACCTCAAAAAGAGAAAGAGACATCAGATAATTGATACCAGTCTGTTCTCTTGGTCCCCCTGGCTAGCTACTCCGCTATCAGCACTGGCTGGGTCTTTAATTCTCATTCTGATGGGATTAATGTCAGGGCCCTGCATCTTAAACTAAAACGGGATGAGTCTATGATTTGACTCATTCGCTAGGACCAGTGGGGAAGGTAACAGGCTCCAGACCTTGATAAGCCCCCAGACCTTAGCACACCTGACTCCATGATGGAAGTGCCATTCAGGCTGTATACCTCAGCACATAGACAGCACTGCCTGCCAAAACTAAAACAAAGACCTAATCCATCAAAGTCCATAGTTCTGGGAAAGTCTCTAAATGGACTAACCTTGTCTTTTGGCTTCTGCATTCTGCTTCTGCCTAACTGTTCTTGCTAACTGAAGTATGTCATCCCAGAACATGTTTTTTTTGTGCTTAAAAGCTCAACCTGAGAAAGACTCAGTGCTACACTGGGATTCCGAACACCCACTGTTGTTGCTGGCTGGCTAGTAAAGACTTTGTATTGCCTTAAACCCATGTCCAAGCAGTCTTTTCTGGTGGATACCCCACAACACCCCAAGTCCTTTCTGGTGGCCACTTTCAGCTTTTCATTCTAGCCTATCTCCAGTCCTTTGTGACTCAGCAGATCCCCAAAATCTCTCTCTACCAAGGAGACAAAGCTGCCACACTAGGCTGGGACTTCATCCTCCTCCTGTTCTCCATTTCAGTTTCTTAAAAACCGACCCTTAGCTCTGCTGCAGCCTGCCTCCTTGAGCTCCTCCTCACAGCCCACCTCCATCCCCTTGGAAGCTGACCATTGTCTGAAAATATTAAATGGAAAATTCCGCAAGAAAGAATTCCTATTTTCTAATGTGTCTATTCTGAGTAGCATGATAAAAATCTCACAAGGTTTACCTCCAACTTACAGGACTTCAACCATTCTTCATCTGTTCTAGTCAGCCAGTATGTGCTACCCATCCAGTCGTCATTCAATGGCCATCTCAGTTATCAAATGGACTGTTGGTATCATAGGGCTAGTATTTGAATTACCCTCATCTTCCTTAATAAGGATCTCAAAGTACAAGGGTAATGCTACTAGGGATTCACATACATCATAGAAACACCATAAAATGCTCCCTTGAAGAAAAGAGGCAAAAGTCTTGACTGAGGGGAAAAAAGAAAAAAAAAACTTGTGTATTGAAGGTTCAAGGATGTAAAATAAAAAACAAATCTACCATTCATGAAGCTGTGAAGTAAAAGGAAATTCACGCTAGTTTTGCATTTAAATTTGTGTCTACCTTGTATGATAAATGCTTAACTAATGTGGAAAAGACAGCAAATTACAGTTGGTCCTCCATGTACTCAGGTTCTATATCTTTCAATCCTATCAGCTGTCTATAAAACACTCTTTAAGCTGAGCATGGTGGCCCATACCTTTAGTCCCTGCACTGGGAAGGCAGAGACAGGCAGATCTCCATGAGTTTAAAGCCAGCCAGGGCTATACCACTTGCTGGGAGCCATGTGACTTCTTCAGGGGACAAGGCCTGAGAATAGCACTTACAAGTTCTCCTTGTGGCAAGGCCCTGAAGAACCTGACCCATTGTGGCAAGGCCGATGGATAGTTCACTACATAACTTGGGCACGACCCCAGGAACATATGTGCTACCCGCTCTCCTTGCTTTCCTTATACAAACCATACTGCTGGCTGCCTCTAGTTTCACTTTCTCAGGGCTATGGATGGAATGGCTATTGCATTAGGAAAACTTCCCCCTGATGACTCTCCTCGGGGTGAGCCAGAGGGGATGTTGTTCAAAATACACAGTAAACCTGATTCAGCCCCTAAAGCCTTTGATGTTTCAAGTGTGACCATGGATTCAGGCTTCTCAAGAACAGGATGTTGCCTTTCCAATGCACCTTGTGACTAGCCAGAAAGAGTCACAGTGGTTCATGACATTCCAAATTTGCATAACTGTTCTGGATAGAATGATTTTAATCACAAGAGTCTAGGAGAAATGCAAATAAATAGATGATATCAGGAGTTAATGGGAACAGTCTAGGAACAGGGAATGAAGCAGAATCGTAGACACCCACAATGCCCTCCTTTCTAATAGCTGTGCCAATACTGTAGGAAGTTGAGAGGAAGGAGACATAACAAAAAGGGATAAGTAGTGCCAGCTATTGAGAGTAAGTTTCCGAGTTATGTTGCCTATAGGATAAGTGGGAAAACCTGAAGAGATAGACTAGCACAGAATGTAGAATGGATTGATCCAGCTTTGGCTGGTGAGTTGATTGTGAGAACTCATACCCTACCTGATGTAAATATTAACCACTAGAGACAAAACTCTCTTTCACTTTGCACGGCACTGTAACTACAAATGCTGCCACCTGGGCACACTGTTTTACCTGTAGGTGTGCCTAGTCAGAAAACTTCCTTTGTTGCTCGCAACTCTGCTTCTGCTTCTAACAGTGGAGTATGAGTCAAGTAGGTAATGGTCACAGGTGGGAAAGTTGGGGAAGGAAGGGGAACGAGGTAAAGGAACAAACTGGCAATGATTGTAACCATTATTAGGAACTTAAGGAAACAAATTCGATTGTAAAACTGTTCATGCAAACCATTGAAACTGTATACATAAAAGCAGTCCAGGCTATCCGGGCCCACTTGTTTGAAACAGGTGGTCATAGTTTCTTGGCTGTACCAACTTCACACATCCGTCCCAGTTCATCTGATCGGTTTGGAGTTAGACTCCCAGCAACCGTTGAGACTCTGTATCATTTTTTTAAAAGGAAATAATGTTGCTAAAATTCCTTCCCAGGGGGAGACATAAACAATGATTGCTCCTTCTCCTATGCGCTGAACAACAAATGAAGGCCTAATTCTGTCAAAGGTCACTCAGGGAAATGAATGAATTTATTGGGGTTACGTACAGAGCATAAGTGATAGGTTACTTAGAGTGTGTGGGTGCTGCTCCCTGCAACAGACCACACGGGGAATGCCTTTACTCAGCAAGGATGAGGGCCTCTTGCAGCCACAGAAATGGAGTCCCCTCCTCTAGTCTTCTCAAGGCTGTATACTCCAGCCGGTCCACTTGAAGTTAAGACAGAATTGCTTTTGTAGGTGGTAGGGAGAATCTGGATACTCAAGTGGGAGCCTTGTGACCCTCTGAATTCCTCTATAAGGGGGTGTAAACAGTCAATAATCTCAGCTGGGATAATCCTTTTGTAAGCAGGAGCAATTGAACTCCCTAAAATGGCAGTTGCTTGGTTTGGAGGACAGCCACTCACTATAAATACTATTGCAAAAGACCTGGATTCCATTCCAACCTATATGATTGTTCATTCCAGTTCCAAGGAACATGACACTTTTTCACCTCCACAGGCAGGCACCCAACATACATGTGGAGTGCATATATATATATGCAGGCAAAACACTCAGACACATAAAAGAAAATAAATATTCTTTAAAAAAACTGTAATGACTATCTATCTACCTAAAGTTGAATGTGTAAGAAAACACACTCTGAAATGATTCTCATGATTTCGGAAAATACTGAGATAAAGATAGGATGCCACTCTGAAAACTAGAATCACAACTTTCATGAACCCAAAGGGAGAAAATTGCCAGAGGTATGGCTCAGTACGAGAGCGGGAAGGGGTTAAAGAGAGAGAGGAACAGAGCAAAGAAAGAAGGAAAGAAGGAGGGAGAGAGAGAAAATAAGACAGAAAGATGAGAGAGAGAGAGAGAGAGAGAGAGAGAGAGAGAGCAAGACTGAGTGACCTGTATCCTCCAAGCACATAGGGAGCTTGTAATAATCCACTCAACTGTGGCCTCATAATAATTAGCATATTGGTGAAGTTAATCCAGTCATCTCTCAGCAGTGACACTTGTTTTTTTTTTTTTTTTTGAGACAGGACTTCTCTGTGTAGCCCTGGCTGTCCTGGAACTCACTCTGTAGACCAGGCTGGCCTCGAACTCAGAGATCTGCCTGCCTCTGCTTCCTGAGCTCTGGGATTAAAGGTGTGCACCACCACCGCCTGTGGTGCTTGAGACTGAACTCAAAGCCTTATGTGTTCTGCAAGGGCTCCAGACAACTCCACTGTCTGCTCTGCAATGCATTCTATACTGTGACTATGGTGAGTCAAACTCAAGACTTGTTTCTTGTTAGGATCTACTCTCTCAGTTAGTGGAAGGAGAACTGACTCCTATAAGTTGTCTTGTGACCTCCACAACACATCATGGCATGTGAATATCATCACACACATGTAAACACACACGTGTGAACACACATACATTGAAAATAAAAGTAACTTCCTGAGGGTCAGATAGGGTGTGAAGACATATAATCCTAGCCCCAGGAGGCAGAGGCAGGAGGATCACGAGTTCCAGACAAACCAATCTACACTGGGTTTCAGAGTTCCCCGTCTAACAAAACAAAAAAAAGCAGACAAAACATACAACCCAAACATACAAAACAATAAAATAAACCAACAAAAATTACCAAAATTTGTTGAGCTGTGTACAGGCACATCTGACATCCTATCTAGATGGCTGAGGCAAGAGTCTGACAGCAGCCAGTACAGCTTAGTAAGGCTCTGCCTGAAAAGAAATATTATAATTAATTTTGATTGTCGATTTGATTGGATACAGAAATGACCTTTCTCACCTTTCATGTAAGTTCCCCATCACTCCACAGTTACTACTCCCTTCTCCTGTCATGTCTTCTAGATGGTTACATTGTTAAATGTACATTCATCATGTGAAAGACAACTTCAGATACTTACCTTACGTTTTGTCCTATTCCATTCAATATTCAAGTCTCCACTCACAAAATTTGTTCACTTTTTCAATAAGCTTTTTAAAGCTCCCAATTACACTTTATTGCTAACTAATTAATTTTTAATTTATTTTTGAGATGGGATCTCACTATGTACCCCTGGCTGGCCTGAAACTCTCTTGTAGACTAGGGCGTCTTTGAACTCATAGAGATCTGCTTGCCTCTTCCTCCCGAGTTCAGGGAAGAATGTGTCAACATGTATGACTTATTTTTTATTTTAGAAAAAAATATGTGTATATGAGTCTGTTTCTGTATTTGTATGCCATGTGTATACTGGTGCATATAGAGGCCAGAAGAGGGCATCAGGTACCCTGCTTGTGAGCTGCCCTATATGGGTGCTGGGAACTGAACTTGTGACCTATGGGAGAGCAGCAAGTGCTCGTAACTGACTGCCTAGCAACCTCTTCAGTTCCTTAACTTTTTTATTTTATGAAAAGATTTGAAAATGTAATTGACATAAGAAGTTGTGCATATCTCTGGTAAAACAGCAGGATTTCAATCCATGCACATGCTTCTTTTGCTGTGTTGTTTTTTGTTGGGGTGGGTGTCTCTGCAACTACCATGGCCAGCAGTGTAAATCCGAGTGAGGTAAGAAGGGAGTCTGGTTCAACAGGACTTAGTAGCCAGTGCTGGTTCAAACTTCAAGAATCTGACACCAGGCAGTTTATTTTAAGCATATTTAAGCACTGTACGATTTTGGAAAAAAGTTTTCTTGTGATAATTAACTCAATCTTGTGTATATGAAAAGTTTAGGACACATTGAAACTCTTTCTAAGTGCATGTGGCCTCTTCCATTAAGACTGACAAAGAAACAATGCTCAATGTAAGGGTCTAGGATGAGTGAGATACACATAAGAGTCTGGAGAAGCCAGGTGTGGCCTGGCCCTGTAGTGAGCACGGGCCACCATGCTATTAATTACGTCCCTCCCCAGCCGTCTGGGGAGAAGACAGGTTATACATATCTTTGTTTTAAGAAACAACACAGCGTATTTAACATTCCTGCTTTCCCTAGTGTTATCTGTGAGCATAAGAACCTTTGTGGCCCCGAATAGTTCTTGATTTTTTTCTTTTGAGATACAGGGTGGCTATTACGTCAAGCTGACAGAGAAACCTTGATCTGAAAGGATACTCCTACCCCAAGCTCTTAAGTAGTCCTGGGTTACAGTCTGATCCTCTAGTGTCCTGCTCCATGTGTATATGTTGGTGTTGTGTTCTTAGGTAAAATAGATGAAGTGATTGCCACAAGCAGAATGGTCTCCCTGATTTCACTGGTTAAGGCAGAGGATAAATGGCTCGCCTGTGCTGAAGAGAGGTGAATTGTCTAAGCTTAGTGAACTGTAGGGCTGTTACTGGGCTAATTTAAGAAGTACCAGAAAGAAGAGAGCTGGAATCTGTAAGTCTATAGGACCAGCTGTCACTCAGCTGGAGGAATGTGGTGTCTTAATAGGTATGCATCTGGGGCTCTCCAAACTGAAATCACTGGGAAAATTTTGAGGGAATGGACATTAAGGAGCCTCCGGGGCCATGGAGATTGTGGCTTTATCTTAGAGCAGATAGTGTATTAGTAACCCAGACAGAAGCTAGTTGACATTAACTCTGATTGAAGAAATCTCAGGGCATCTGAAAGATTTTGAAGTATGTGAAGTTAAGAGGGGTATTGTTTACATTAGAAATAGTGATAGAGGAATCTGTTAGATCTAAGGCGGTTTTAGTTTCTGAGCTCAGTAGGGGATCATCCATTAAGGGTTTAGCTCAAAGCACAGTCCTAAGGGTTGAAGACATAAAAAAGGTGGTCTATAGAGACTCTGGCCCTTCCAACTGCCTAGGTTTAACTTGTTCAGATTGTCCCTCAGAGAGAACACACATTATACTTAAAAGAATGAGGGAGTAATTATTATTATTATTATTATTATTATTATTATTATTATTAATTTTTTTTTTACCAGAACATGACCAAATGCCTTGATTCAGATGCCCCCTGGAGAATCAGCCTACCAGAGCAGTCATTGTCCTTCAACTGCTCAGAAAAGTGGGTGGGGCAATGGAGGTAAGAATGAGGATGTACTAACACAAAGTTACAAGACAGGAGGTACTTCACAAGGGCATGTAGTTACTCGGGGTAGCATCTTTGCTTTCCCTGGCACTGACTGCTCCAGAATCTGCTGATCTTTTGAAATACATGTTCCCGTATTGCCAAGGTTTTCCTCTATGTCTAGACTCCATCATTCCACCCTCTGGTCTGCAGTAATTTATCTGAATAGATGATCTATTGTTATGGAATATTAGTTTAAGATGTGTTACATTTGTTTATGCTGTGGAATATTTGTTTAATGATGCAAAGATGTGTTGCATTCTTTCATGTTGCATTTGTTTAGCTCTGTAAAGCTGTATTAGTTTACCTGTCTAAAACACCTGATTGATCCAATAAAAAGCTGAATGGCCAATAGCTAGGCAGGGCTGGCAGGCAGAAAGAATAAATAGGAGGAGAAATCTAGAGAAGAGGGAGGAGTGAGAAAAGAAGGAGAGGAGGACACCAGGGGCCAGCCTCTCAGCCTCACAGCCAGCCACCGAGGAAGAAGGAAAGAAAGATATAGAATAAAGAAAGACAAAAAGTTCAGAGGCAAAACATAGTTAAAGAGAAAGGGGATAATTTAAGTTAGAAAAATTGTCTAGAAACAAGCCAAGCTAAGGGTGGGCATTCATAAGTAAGGATAAGTCTCTGTGTATTATTTGGGAGCTGGGCAGAGAGGCCCCAAAGAATAAAAAAAATACAATTTCAATGCTGTAACTCATGATCACAAGTCCTCCTTATCCTCTTTCTTCCATAAGATCTCTCTGAAATAACTTTACAACATTTAAATAGTTTATAAAGGAATTATCAGTGTTAAAAGGTGCGATTTTTCCTCAAAAGCCCAAGATCTTGTAGCGTCTTAGAAATTTGGAAATTAAAAAACATTTGATTTCTAATATTTTAAAATATTATTTTTAATTTTTGTATGTGCATGTATCTTTGTGAGTTCCAGACAGGAGTCTGGAAGAGTGTGTCTGCTCCCTTGGAATTGGGTTACACATGAATGTAAGCTGTCCCACATGGGTGTGGAACCCAACTCAGGTCCTCTGCAAGAGCAGTTTGTGTTCTTAATCACTGAGCCATCCCTTTGGTCTTCATTATTTTTAAAAATTAATTTTTAAATTTCTTTTTATATTGCTTTTATGTTAGATAAATATAAAGATGCTCCTTCATAGCATCTTCTTAGACATGCATCATTACAAATCTTCTCATTTATTATCTTCTCCTACATCTCTCCCTTATGTCGTCTTCCTGCCTCCATCTTATTTTCCTTTCCTCCTGCCTAGTCCCCTTTCTGATTGCCCATTACATGTATTCAGTTACCCTCTCTATTCTGCACCTACCCAAAGATCTCCTGCTGTTCTTTCATGATTCTCTTCGTAGTCTGACCACCTACCCATGTACATATACAAATATACACATGCGTGCATATGTACACATATATAGCTGATATATAATCTATAAATGAAATTTAGGTTTGATACACAAGAGGAAGCAGTATTTATCTTTCTGATTCTGACATTGAACATGAGAAGAGACACATGATCAGTGATGAACCTATGGTAGCTGCTGTTCAGTTTAGCCACAGACATGGTACAAATAATTACTGGACATTCATTATGTAGCTACTGGCTTTATGCTTTCAAGGAGTCTTCATTTTCCTCATAGTGCTGGTAGTGAATTCAGGATGTATTTTTAAGTAGGTCCATTCTGTATCATTAAGACATCTCAGTCCCTTACAGAAAATCTTAACCTTTGCTTCCTAGGAATATGTGATTTGGGGGAGAGTGTGTGTTGCATGTTTTATTCATTTTACAGTTGTGGGATATTTGTAATGCTTCCAGCTTTCTGTTACAATGAGCAAGATTGCATTGAAAATTTGTATGTGTGTTTTGGTAAGTACATTTATTTTCCTTCATCTTGGGTAATGATGTAGGGATGGAGCAGATGGATCATCTGGTATGTATATGGAAAGATTTAAAGAAACTGCCAAACTATTTTACAAAGTGGCTGGATATTCTGTCCCTCCCACCCATCCTTTCTTTCTTCCTTTAGATTCTTTTCTTTGTTTTGAGACAGGGTTTTTCTTTTTATTTTTTTCTTTTTTTTTTTTTTGGTTTTTCGAGACAGGGTTTCTCTGTGTAGCTTTGCGCCTGTCCTGGAGCTTACTTGGTAGCCCAGGCTGGCCTCGAACTCACAGAGATCCGCCTGCCTCTGCCTCCCGAGTGCTGGGATTAAAGGCGTGCGCCACCACCACCGGAGACAGGGTTTTTCTATGTAGCCTTGACTTGCTTATAACTCATTTTGTAGACCAGGTTAGCCTTTCCTTGAAATGGTTCCTCCTGTGTTGCCTGCTGAGTGCTAGGATGACAAGTATGTACCACCATACCAGAAATTTTCTCACTTTTTATTATTTTAATTTTTAAAAAATAATCGAATTATTTTTGAGACAGGGCCTACACACTCATTATGTAGACCAGGTTTACCTCACAATCACAGAGAGCCACCTGCATCTCTACTGATGGGACCCAATGTGTGGGCCACCACACTTTAGCTTTTGTATTTTTTGAGACAGGTTACTACAGTTCTCCTCAGACAAGTCTTGAACTAATGTTCCTTCCTTTGCATATGTGCAGTTGATATGTTGCGGTGCGTACATATATGTGCATATATGCATGAATGTGTGTTTAGCTGCATATGGAGACCAGAGACCTACTTTGGGTGTTTTCCCTGATTGCTTTCCACCTTATATTTTGAGACAGTCTCTCACTGAACCTTGCACTCACATACTAGGTGGACTGGCTGGCCCAAGAGCACTGGGAATCAGCCTCTCTCCCACAGCCTTCCTACATGCTAGGATTAAAGACTTTTGCAGCCATGGCAGCTTTTTGTTTTTTTTATGTGTCTCCTGGAGATCCAAGCTGAGGTCCTTATCATTGAACAGAAATCCATTTACCAACTAAGCCATCTCTCCAGCCTCCCTGTTAACTTTACATCAACCTTCCAGTCCTCTGGCACAAGTGACTCATTATAACACACTGTGTACTATTTCAACAATTTTAAATTCCTTGAAGCAGTAATTGAATGTTCCATCCTCTCAAGATATGTGTTGATTCCTGCTATGGTCTGTGGGAGAGTTAATCTATACTGCCAAAGTGTCAGAATCTAAAATTGTCTAGGATACAGGACTCTGGGCTTGCCTTAGAGTGATCGTTTAGATCCAATTAGTCTCTGAGCATTTCTGTGAGGGATTATCCAGATTAAGTTACTAGATATGAGACGTCTGCCCACTGTGAGCTGTACCGCTGCATGGGATGTGGCCTAGACGGAGAGAAAAAGCAGAAAGGCAGCTGAACATTTACCATTCCCTCCTTCCAGATGAACATTACTCAAAACATGTGAGCAAACAATGAATGCTTGCTTCCTCCATTTTCTTTGGCCAGGAATTTGGTCACAGCAAGAAGATTAGGAGCCAATGCAGCTGTCTCTTTAAGTGTTTGTCATTTTAAGAGTTACGTGGTGTTTATCATTGTGCTTTAGGTATACTTCTCTAATCACAGTGACGGGGCTGAGCATGCTTTCATGTGCTTATCTGTCACGTGAGTGAGTACCTTTGACAAGCTCTTGAGTTTTCTTTCTTCTCTCTTTCTCTTTTGTTCTGTTTTTCAAGTTCTAGGAGCCAAGATGAGGGTTTTTACGTTTCCTGAAGAACTGATCTACTAGTGAGCTACACTCTTGGACTTTATCAGTTTTTTTAATTTGTCAGTTGCTCTTTTGAAGCTAAGGGAAGAGACTTGATCCGGAGTGGTTGGGGTTCCATTTAGGAGCCACCACACTCCTTGCTCTTTGTTGTGATTTTTAAAATAAGAGTCCTATGTGGTGCTGCCTGGCCTGAAACTTGCTGTGCAGACCAGGCTGGCTGTCCTCAAACCGGTGTTGATCGTCTCGCATCTGCCTCTGTGGTGCTGTGTATTACAGGTGGACACCATCTCATGTGCCCTCATTTCATCTTTTTACGGGAACCACATGGTGTCAGTGCATTAGAAGCATTAGAAGGATCTGTCAGGTGTCCTCCACCCTGTGTTTCTGCTTTGGCTATTCCACATGCTGTACACTTAAATATGAATTTTATAACCAGCTTCTCAGTTTCTACCAAACATCTTGTTAGTATTCCCAATGACATTTCATTGAATCTGTGGGGGAAGTTGACATCCTAGCAATCTTACCTGTGCTAAGCTTCGAACAAAGCCTAGCCCTCCATTTCCTTACATCTCATTTCATTTTACTTTTATTGTGCACGTCCCTTTCATTATTTGTTAAGTGTGTCTTTGTGTATATCATTTTGCTGATGTTTTTGTGCACTGTTGGTGTTTGGTATTCAATTGTTAACTGATTGACTATAAGAACATTTTGGTTTTTCTGTGTCAATGCTGGGTCCTGAAGCACAGTGAGGATTATTATCTGATACATTAAACAAATTAATTCCATCTCCTTTCCTATGTAGATTATCAGGCTATATTTGTCATCAATATTATTTTTTACACTTCTAGGGATCTGCTCCAAGGTCTTGCCCATGCTGATCAAACGCTCTACCAGCAAGTCACAGATTCAGTGTTCTGCCAATATTTTTCAGAGGTTGGTGTGTTACAGATAGTTGATTTTTAAATCTTTTCGTTGTAACATTTTAATATATGCATATGACATATTTTGATTTTAATTATCTCACATTATGCTGTCTTGTCTGCCTCTACTGTCACTCCTGCTGATCCCCTATGCTTTCCAAATACTATGTCTTTAATTTTCATATTCCTTTTATTTATTTGGTCATGTCATGAATTTAATTAGGGTTACCTACAAGAACACTGTGGGAGGGGTTATTTCACAGACTTAGGAGCATCTTACCAGTGGCTACCACTGTAAAATAAATATCTCTCCCTTTTCCAGAAAGCATTAACTGCCTATAGATCCTTCGTGTCAGGTGCGGTCACCTGAGCCCTTCTCCCTAGAAACTGTTAACTGTCTACAAATCCTCAGTGAGTGGAGGGACCTTGTGAGTTTCTAACTCCTTCAGGACAGGATGGCAAAAGGTTAATCACATTCAGGTAATCACAACTGCTTAGAGTTCCAGAGGGCAATGGCCTCATCTTGCCTTAGAGACTTTGGTCCCTATGAATATGCATTTTCCTCTACCTCTTATATATAATTTTTTTCTGCTTCCTTGCAGAAATGTTCCTCAATCCATAAAAGGGGTGAAATGATGTCCCAATTAGGAGTGAGCAGTCAACAGTCTCTTGTTCTCAGTACTTTGACCAGTTAAGAGCTTTACAGTATTTGCATCCTAGTGCAAAAAGAAGTTTCTCTGACCAAGCCTAAAAAAAAGCTGTGACATGTGGGCATGAGCATAAATGCTTATATGGCAATTTGTCTTGATGTTATTTTATATTTCAGCAATGGACTTACCTTTTATACACAAATTTCTAATTTTTAAAAAAGATTATTTTATATATTTTCATATACATATACATACATACACACACACACACACACACACACACACACACACACACACACCCCTGCATGAGCGCAGGGGCTGGTGGAGTCTAGAATAAGGCTTTGAATCCCCCAGAGCTTGAGTTGTAGGTGGTTGTGAGCAGCCATGTGGTTCTTCGTGAGAAGCATGTGGTCTTGGCAGTTTAAGACTGCTGTCCAGTCACAAAATTGTCATTTTAATGTGCATATTACTTTAATACCTTTTCCTAAAATGTAGAAAGGAATTATTCTGCAAGAGCTTTTATTGGATCGATAAATGATTAGAAGGGTTCCCAATCAGAATGTATTTCTCTGCAGCCCTGTCCTTAAGACATGTGCACCTTCTTGTTAAAACTGCTATGGGACATATTCACTGGTATCTAGAGAAAAGAGCTCAGGGATGCTGCTAAATCTATAATATATAGAAGAATGGTCACAAAACCATTACCCAGCCTATCTGGACTAGGGTTCCGAGCTTCCGAAATACTGCATTACAAGAAGCTATACAGAGATGCTCGTCACAAAATATAAACATGGGGAAAGAGCATGATGTGAGCAGGTGTAGCAGAGTGGAGATCATTTCAATTTCACATAAATTTCATCTTTCACCAAATCCTGTAATCGCTCTATCTTTTTGTTGTAGGCTGAAACATCCCATGGTACTCTGTCTTGTTTAGTCTCCCTTGGTAAATTTGACATTGTCTGTTTAGGCTGTCTATTCGGCATGTGTCTGTTTAGGCTGTCTATTCGGCATGTGTCTGTTTAGG
>CABHPH010145819.1:0-17295 GCA_902168325.1 Peromyscus nudipes | reverse complement strand
TCTGTGATTAGCTGTGTCTGGCGGGGGAGGGGGGGTCTCTAGGAGAAGTAATCCACAGTATGCACCATGAGTGCTAGAATTAGCATTGTTAGCTTCCCACAGTTCATCAATCATGGATGCTGGGTTATAGACATGAGTCCACCATAGTATATGCACCATGAGCTCTTGGTTATAGGAGTAAAGCTTCTACTGCATTTGCCCCATGAAAACTGGTATACAGATGTCAGCCTCCTACAGCGTGCATTATGAGGGATGAGTTGCAGGCTGGAGTCTCCCAAGTACATGTACTGGAAGTTCTGGGTTACAGACATGTGTCTTCCACAGTACATACACCACGAGTGGGGCATTACAAGTGTGCAGTTGTACAGTCTATGCATCATGGGTGCTGGGTTACACACATGAGCCTCCACAGTGCATGCACCATGAGTCCTTGGTTAGTGTTTTGAGTCTCACATAGTACATAAACCATGAGTGCTGAGTTATAGCCATGAGCCCCACACAGAACAAACACCATGAATGCTGGGCTATAGACATGACCATCCTAGAGAACATGAAGTACAAGTCCTGGTTTTAGGCATGAGCCTCCCACAATATGCGCACCCATGATTGCTGGCTTACAGTTTTGAGTCTCCACAATACATGTACCATGAGTCATGATTGCTGGCTTATAGTTTTGAGTCTCTACATCACACGCACCATGAGTGCAGGGTTAGTAGTGTGAGTCTCCCACAGTATGTACACCATGAGAACTGAGAAACTCATATAATTGTTATAAACAGAGTTTCAATTTTTCTCTATTATTAGTACATGGGTTTTCACCAATACACCATTGTGAGGTGTTTTAGTCACAAGTGCATGTATTTTCCAAAGACACCACCATGTACTGCTTCAGGAATAGATGTGATATGCTCTCATATTCCATTCTTGTATAATCAGTGTTCTGGCACAGTGCTACAATAACAATCTCATATACAATGCTTTTTTATAAATCAGTTATCACTTATGTTACTATACTTCTCTGTGAGTTGCATCGCTCTAACAATGTTGTTGCTATTCTAAAAGAATTACCATTTCCACTGTGTTATTAACAATCCTGGTTGTCTTAGGAACATATGCACTCAGTTCTGATGCAAGCCACTTCAGAGTTATATGAGTAACTGGTACCCTTTGTTGTAATTGGAGTTTAGATATCATTGCAGTACATTTTTTTGAAAATATGCCATTGTGGGGTGTTTTAGTCACGTATGCATGTGTTTTGCAAGGATACCTCTGTGTGCAGCTTCAGTTAGAGATGTAAATGCTGTGCTCTTCTGTCCCATTCTTGTTCAGCCAGGGTCCTGGTTCAGTGCTACAATTAGAATCTCAGATCCCCTGCTTTCCTTTAAGCCGATTGTTACTCATGTTACAGTACATCTCTGTGAGCTGCATTGGTATACACAGTTCTCGCTGTTGTAAAATGACTACAACTTCCACTGTGTTCTTAACAGTCCTGGTCCACTTAAGATTGTAATGTTGCTGTTCTAATGTAAGCAGCTTCACAGTTGTGTTAGGAAACCAGTTCACTTTTTTTTGTAAGCAGAATTTAGATTTCATTACAGTTGAAGAACATTGGTTTTGCAAATACGAATTGTTTAAGTCACATGTATGTGTGTTTTCCAAGGAGGCCATAGCGAAGTGCTTTATTTAGAGATGTGTAAGCTCTACTCTACTGCTCCATTCACATTCAGCCATTGTCCACTTGCACTTCCATAAACAGTCTCAACTGCCCTCCTTTCCAGTATATCAGTCACCACTTCTGTTACGGTACAGGATTGCACTGTTAAGTTGGCATTACAAAGTTCTTGCTCTTGTAATACTACTACCCTTTGCACTGTATTCTTCAATATTCCATGACACTCAAGTCTGTGTACTTCTGATGCGTACAACTTTAGAGGTGTATAAGTTAACCAGTCCATCTTGTTGTTAACGGAATTTAGATTTCACTGCAGTAGAATTACATTGGATTTTGCGAAATGCCATTGTGAGGTGTTTTAGTCACATGTATGTGTGTTTTCCAAAGATGCCACTGTGTATTACTTCCGTTATAGATGTGTATGCTGTGTTCTCATATTCCATTCTTGTTCAATCAGTGTCCTGGTGCAGTCCTGCAATAACAATCTCATGTGTTTGCTTTTTTGTAGATCAGTCACCATTTCTGTTACAGTACATTACTGTGACATTTATTGATATAACAAACTTCTTGCTATTGTAAAAGTACTATAATTTTAACTATGACATTAATAATCCTGGTCCACTCAGAAACATATGCACTACTGTTCTGAATCAAGCAACTTCAGTTATTTTATGAATAACCCCATATGCTTTGTTGTAAATGGCATTTAGCTATCTCTGAGGTAGTATTAAGAATAGGTATAGGCAAATATGCCCTGTGCAGTATCTTAATATCACATGTATGTGTTTTCCAAGGACAGTACTGTGTACAACTTCAGTTATAGATGCACATGCTGTACTCTCATATTCTTGTTCAGGTTAAGTCTTGGTGCAGTCCTACAATTGGAATCTCAGGTCCTCTGCTTTCCTTTAAATCCAACAGTAAGTCTCTATGAGCTGCATTGGTCTAACAAAGTTCTTGCTGTTGTAAAAATACTACCATTTTCACCATGTTCTGAACAAACTCGTTGGTGTTCTTTCTTGTTTGTAACCAGTCTTTTTCTGTCCCGTCAGCCAGCTCCCAAATAATGACACAGAGACTTATTAATTTATAAAAGCTCAGCCTATAGCTTAGGCTTGTTCTTAACTAGCTCTTACAACTTAAATTAACCCATTTATATTAATCTATGTTCTATCATGTGGCTACCTCTCCTCCATCTTGTACCTCCTGTTTCTTCTCTGTGTTTCCTGGCATCACTGCCTTTCTTCTTCCCAGAGTCCTCTCTGTCCCTGGAAGTCCTGCCTAACCTCTTCCTGTCTAGCTATTGGAATTCAGCTCTTTATTATACCAATCACAGTAAATACATCATCACACAGTGTACAAATATCCCATCACAGTTGTTGTTATCAAAATAAAATATAATAAGCTAAAACAAAAACTGTCACACTGAAGTTGGACAAGGCACATCAATAGAAGGAAAAGAGTCTCAAGAGAAGGCACAAGAGTCAGACCCACTTGTTCATACACTCAGGAGTCCCATGAAAACACTAAACTGAGAGGGCAACAAGTAAGCTGGTGGTGGAGCCACACCACTCCTACCACTCCTGAGATCTAGTCCCACCAGCTGTCCCCAGCAGAAAACCTGCTGTACTCTCTCTTTCCTCTCTGACCCCATCCCCAACAGATAACAAAGATCTTCTCCTCCAACCTTCTTTTCCCCAACTCATCCCATTGTTCCAGCCTCCAACACCAGGAGGCATTCACTGGGAACACACTAGCTGAGCAGGCCAGGGAAACAGGTCCACAGAAAATTTCCTACCAGGCAGCACACAGCACCACACTCTCCTAAAGTCCAGGGAAGAAGTAGAAACCCAGGAACAAAATACTCACCCAACAGAGACAAAACCAGATATCATCACCCAGACCCACATGCATCTATGTCTGAAGCAGTACATAGTGGCATCCTTGGAAAACACATGCACATGATATTAAAATACTGTACAATGACATATTTGCCCATCCCAGTGTACTACTACTGCAGCAATATCTAGACACTGTTAACAACAAAGTTTATGAAATTACTCTCATCCTATAATTGCTTGCTTCAGAACAGCAGCACACACATTTCTAAGAGGACCAGGACTGTTCAGAACACAAGGAAATTATAGTACTTTTACAAACTAGAAGTTTGTTATGCCAATGTAGCTCACAGAGAAGTACTGTATCATAACTGATGATTAATATAAAGGAAAGCAGAGGACCTAGGAGTCTAATTGTAGCACTGCACCAAGACACCGATTGAACAAGAATGGAATAGGAGGGCCTAACATATGTGTCTTTATTAGACGCTGTACACAGTGCAAATGACTAACATACTTCACAATGGCATGTTTGCAAAAAAATGTAGTAATATATACAGATATATTCCATTTACAACAAACCATACAAGGTTATTCATTACAATACTGAAGTTGTTTGTTTCAGTAGAGCAGCACACACACACACACACACACACACACACACACACACACACACACACACACACACATATATATGTTCCTAAGTGGACTGAGATTGTTAAAAAATAATTAGTGAGAATTACAGTGATTTTACAACAGGAAGCAGTTTGTCACAAGGATGAATGTCATAGAGATGCACCGTAATAGAAGTGGTGACTGATTTACAGAAAAGCATCTACATGGCATCATGGTTATAGCACTGTTGCTCTAGGACAGACATAGAACAAAATGGAATAGGAGCCTACAGCATGTAACTGAAGCATTACAGTGGTGTCCTTTCAAAAAACACACACATGAGACTAAAACACCTCACAGCTATATCCAGATTCCATTTACGACAAAGCAGGCAAGTCTGAAATTACTTGCTTTGGTATAGCAGCATGTATGTTCCTATGTGGAACGGGATTGTGAAGAACACAATGAAAAGGGAAGCACTTTTACAATAGCAAGGGCTTTGTTCTTCCGACGATGAATGTTACGAGAAGTACTGCAACCCACGAGGGCATTGATTTGCAGGAAAGCAGAGGAGAGGAGATTGCTATTGGAGGACTACTGCAAGGACACTTGACCGAAAAAATGGAATAGGAGAGCACAGCATGCACATCTAAAATGGAAGCAGTCCACTGTGCTATGTCCTTCCAGTACATGTGCACTTGTGACTAAAACACCCCGCAACGGCGTATTTGCAAAAACCAATGTACCACTACTGCAGTCATTAAAACTCTGAAGTTGCTTGCTTCAGAATAGGAGCACATGCGGTCCTGAGTACAATGGGATTTGTTATGAACATCGAGAAAATGGTAGCACTTTTACAATAGCAAGGACTTTGTTATACTGATGAGTATTACAACAGAAAAGTACTGTAATGCAAATGGGGATTGAGTTACAGGAAAGCAGAACACATGAGATTACTAGTGTAGCACTCTAAGGATGCTGATTGGACAAGAATGGAAGAGCACATCTATGACTAAAGCAGCACACAGTAGCATCTTAGGAAAACACGTGTGAGAGTAAAATACCACACAAAGGTGTATTTGTCTAACTACGTATTACTACTATAGCAATATCTAAATGCTTTTCACACCAAAGTGTATGAGATTATTCATACAACTATGAAGTTGTTTGTTTCAGAACAGCAGAGCACACATTCCTAAATGGATTTGGATTGTTAAAAACACAGTGAATTTTGTTTTCATTTTAGACCAGTAGTGTTTGGTTTTTACCATAGGTATCTAGGCTATCTAGTCTCTGGAAGTAAAAATAAAATGACTCCTAATAATATCTTGTTATATTCATAGATCAGTGCCTTATTCAGCCATCATCAGAGAAGCTTCCTCCTACAGAAGATGGGAACAAATACAGAGACCCACAGCTAAACATTTTTGCAGAGAAAGAGACCTTTGAACACATAGCCCTAAATGGGATGTCTCCACCAAATTCTTCCCCTCAGAATTCAGGGAACCCCACAGAAGAGGAGGCAGAAGGAGTGGGGGAGCCAGAGAGGATGGAGGACACCAGGAGAGCAAGGCCCTCTAAATCAACTGAGCAAAGCTCATATGAACTCACAGAGACTGAAACAGCAAGCTCAGGACCTACACGGGTCTGCCCCAGGTCCTCTGTGTGTCTATTATAGCTTTCAGTTTAGTACTTTTATGTGTTTACTAGGTATAGTAGTCTGGGCTGGCATCTGTGGTCTCTTAAGAGTCTACAGCACACCTGTCCATGCCCTGCTGACTTTTACAGTCTCCATTGAGAAGTAATTCTAATAGGTCTGCCTTTATATGTTACTTGGCCTTTTCCCCTTGCAACTTTTAATATTCTTTCTTTGTTCTGTATGTTTAGTGTTTTGATTGTGTGTCAATGGGACTTTCTTTTCTGAGCCAATCTATTTGGTGCTCTGTATGCTTCTTGTACCTTTATAGGCATGTCCTTTAGTTTAGGGAAAATTTCTTCTATGGTTTTGTTGAAAACATTTTCTGGGCCTTTGGGCTGGAATTATTCTCCTTCCTTTATTCCTATTATTCTTAGGTTTGACCTTTTCACAGTGCCCTAGATTTCCTGGATGTTTTATGTCAGGAATTTTTTAGATTTAACATTTTCTTTGTCTGATGTATTCATTTCTTCTATTGCATCATCAACGCCTGGGATTCTTTCTACCATGTCTTGTATTCTGTTGGTTTTGTATGCTGTTGGTGTTGCTTGCCTCTAGTTCCTGTTCAAAATCCTAAGCTTTTCATTTCCAAAATTCCCTCAGTTTGGGCTTTCTTTTTCCATTTTCAGGTCTTGAATAGTGTTACTCATTTCCGTTAGCTATTTGTGCTCTCCTGGATTTCTTAATTTTCTCCTATTGTTTGTTTGTGTTTCCCTGGATTGCTTTAAGGAATTTATTCGTTTCCTCTTTAAGGACCTCTATAATCTTCATAAAGGCTGTTTTAACGTCTTTTTCTTGTGCTTCAGCTATGTTGGAATATTCAGTCCTGCTGTGATAGGGCAGCTTGGCTCCAGTGGAGACATATTGTACTGGCTGTTTTGATTGTGTTTTTACACTGGTGACTAGGCATCAGGGATTGGAATGATTATAGGTCTAGGTGCTGCTTTCTGGTCCTGTCTTTGTTGGATGGGTGTTTTGTTCCTTGGTTTCTGTTTGTTCTCTGGATTTTTTGGAGACTGTGATGACTGTGTGTTGTCTGATAGGAAATTTTCTGTGGACCTGATAAGTGTGGCCATTGGGGGTTCCAGGTAAAATGTGTTTCTGGGTATTAGGAACAGACACTTAGGGATGGGGATCTAAGGGGTTCACAGGAGGGAGGAGAGCAGATTGTTCAACCAGGACCTGCTTATTTAGTCTCCTTGGAATGGAGGTAGACAGTGAAGAGAGGTCACCCCATAATGTCTGCTATAACACTGGAGATGAGACTGGGGGATTGGATCTGTTTCCCTTGCCTGCTCAGCTGGTGTGTTCACAGTGAATGCCTGCTGGTATTGGAGACTGGGAAAATGGGATGAGCTGGGGCACTGAAGGAAGACCTCTGCGATCCATTGGGGTGGGGTCAGAGAGGACAGGCAGATCACAGCAGGTGTTCTACTACAGAGCTGGGGATATGACTGGAGGGATCAGGACTGGAGGAGCAGAGGGAGAAGTGAGGGTCTGCAGTCAGCGCACCTGTTTCCCTTGCAGAACTGGCCTTTGGGTTAGCAGAGGCTCCTAGTTCATTCTTGTTCTCTCGCTGTCCTGGAGCAGCGGTGCAATTATAATAATGTCATGTGTCTGCTTTTCTGTAAATCAGTCACCGCTTTTGTTACAGCACATCTCTGTGGCATTCATCCTTATAACAAATTACTTTCTCTATTGTAAAAGTACTACAATTTTCACTGTGTTGCTAACAATACCGTTTCACATGGCAATGCCCGTGCTGCTGTACTGAAGCAAGCAACTTCAGACTTGTCTGGGCAATCTCGTAGGCTTTGTGGCAAAGATAGATTTTAGATATGGCCGAAGTAGTAGAACATTGGATTTTGCGAATACGGCATTGTGAGGTGTTTTGGTCACATATGCATGTGTTTTGCAAGGATCCACTGTGGACAGCTTCAGTTATAGATGCCTATACCGTGCTCTTCTATTGCATTCTTGTTCAGTCAGAGTCCTGGTGCAATGCTGCGATTAGAATCTCAGGTCCTCTGCTCTCAAGTATAACAATCTCCACATGTGTTACAGTACTTCTCTGTTGTAATGTTCATCATTATGAGAAACTTCTTCCTGTTGTAAAAGTACTATAATTTTCACTGTGTTCTTAATAATCTAGGCCCATGTAGGAATGTATGCACTGCTGCTTTGAGGCAAGCAACTTCATAGTTGTACAAGTAATCTCCTCTGCTTTGTTGTAAACTTTGTTTAGCTATCGCTGCAGTAGTAGTCCATTGGGATAGGGCAATATTCTCTTGTGTGGTATTTTAATATCACATGCATGTGTTTTCCAAATATACCACTGAGACTGGTGGGTTGTGAAGCCTTTATCTCAAGGAGGTACGGGAAATTGTATTGCTTGGCTTTTCTGCTTCTACAGCCCTCGGACTGATTGGATCTGCTTCCATGTCCCACTAGCCAGATGGAGAAGTGTTCCGTCATTGCTTGTTTGAAAGTCTGCTCAAAGTACGACAGCTCTGATGCTGAACATTCTCTGATGACCATAGTCGTATGCACTGGCTCCTTATTAAGGCCTCCATCAGTGTGCTGGACCACAGTTTTCCATTTCTCTGTATTAAAGTTTGAGCCTGAGCAACATCTGTGATCACTTTTAGGTCACTCCCTTCCTCTTTACTACTGATTTCTCCCAGACATTCTTGGTTTGGAGGTCCCAAGAGGGGCTCTTTATTGCTAGTCTAGTCTGGACCCTCTTTCCCCTTTTGACCCCTTAGCCAAACAAACAGCCAGCCAACACCTACATTTCTCAGTCTGTTTTGTTTACTGTCTGTGTCAGAGGCCAATGCTGAAGCCACCAACCTCATCTCTCACTCTTCTTGCAATTCCCCCTTATATCTGCAGTGTCCCTCTGGGCTCAGCTAGATCTCCTATTACCCGTTGCCATGGTACCTCTGCAGCTGTTTTCTGACACATCTTCTCCTGATGGTCTGTTCTTGGGGCTTGTAATGTCTGCTCTGGACCTTTGGCAGTTCTCAAAACATCTCCATGTTCCAGAAATGGACCATATTCATCAGGCACGCATGCCACTCCATACAACTTAGAAGAAGATTGCCATCCTGGGATTTCTTTTTAGGGGTGAGAGCCTTAGAGAGATCAGGGAAATAGGGAAAGCCACCAGCCATCCTTACCTCACTAACTCTGCAGCTTCCAAATGTGAGTGACTTCCTATCTACCCACGCCTATATGCTTTGCTGTTCTGCCCTCTGTTTTGCTCTCTCTGTCACTTCCTCTTCCTACATAGCTCTGTCACTTTCTGTCTTTACAGACCTCCAGACCTCCATGGTTAACTAGTGTTGGAATTAGGTGTGTGCCACCACACCTGGCTCTGTTTCCAGTGTGCCTTGAACACACAGAGTGATACATCCTGAGATTTCACAGATACTGCCCCAGTGGCTTCACCTTAGTTACATATCTTGCTACTCTCTGTACTGTCCATGTCCCAGCCACTAACCCCACAAGGACTATAGAGACAACCCACCATTTTGAAATTTCCTCTGCAAACACTGTTCCCCCCACAACACACACACACACACACACACACACACACACACACACACACACACACACCCCCGTTTACTTCATCTACTTTTCTCATTCCCCATATCCAGGACAACTGCTCTTCCTAAATTCATCCTCAGTTCTGTCTTGTCCTGCTGACTATGCCAAGTGTTGATAAAATTCCTTAGGGGGGGGGACACACATAAGTAACATCTACACTTCCTCTAAGTTCTCAACAGTAAATGGAGGTATGATCCCACTAAAGTTCACTAGAAGGAACTGATGAGTTTATGCCCTTCCCTAAAGAGTATATATGAAGGGTTAATCACAGGAGTTTGGGCACTCCTATAACTAGCTGACTCCTTAGAGCAGCATAGAGGGAGGCCCCGTACTAGTCTATCTCTTCCTGCAGACCACGTGCTGAGTTGTCAGTTGGAGTTAGCTGTTGGATACCCTGGGGAGGGCTATAAACCATTAACTAAATGCCCTAAGATGACACTCCGCTTTGGAAAAAGTTTTATGAGTTTTTCAGGGGTCTCTCACATTGAAGAACAAGCTTAGCCAGCACAGGCACACTCTTCCATACACATGACAAACTAGTGTGGGTGAGATGCAGCGGAGGTTTTAGGAATGGATAGAAGTATGCATTTTAGGTAGATTTTGGGCAAGTTATGAATAGAAAATGATGTACAGGTGATGAGAATGATGTAGGTTCTCTAAGTTGACCTTGATTCTCTGGTAATGAGAGGACTGTGGTAGAAATAGCATGCCCTTTAAAATTTGGTATTTGACTTACACACTGAAGAAAAAAAATGTAGTACAGGAGGTTCAAAACACAGAACAAACTTTCCCAATCTGCAGGATCCCAGGTGGATTGTTGTGTTTTGAATAGATATTGTACTATGGATAGTACTGAAATCATGGATGAGCTCACCAAAAAGAGCCACAGAGGGAGTATGCTCATCTCCTCCCAAGTCTAGGGAAGCTGACATTTAGTGGAGGATTCATAGACTACACAGATAGCTGTTGATCCTAATTAAACCAGTACCTTCTTTAGTTACATTTCTTTTTGCCACAACAAAATACCCAACAAAAACAACTTAAGGAAAGAAGGGATTGATCTGAGCTTACACTTTGACCTTACATTTCATCAAGTCAGGGAAGTCATGGCAACAGGAACGCAAGCATCAATATCGAGGAAGCAGAGACAAGTGAATGCTTGTACTCAGCCGTCTCCCTTCTCTTTATGCAGACCTGGACTACAGGTTATAGAATAGGGCAGGACACCCTTAGGATGTGTCTTCCTACCAAATTTATGTTGAAAGCAGCTTCTTGGGGCAGGAGATATGGCTCAGGGTCAAGAGCATTTGTTGCCTTTGCAGAGACCTTGAGTTTGGTTCCCAGCATCCATGTAGTAGTTCACAATCATCCTTAGCTCCATCTCCAGGGATCTGTCAACTTCTGACTTCCACTGTTACCAGGCATGCATGTGATATACATACATATGTGCCAGCAACAGACACAGACACACAGACACAGACACAAACACACACACACACACACAGACACACACGCAAACAAACACACACTGAATCTTCTTGCAAATGTCCTGGTTTCTCCTTCAATATGTGAGAAGAGTTTTCCTTTTCTATATCAATGGCAATATGCACAATGTTTTCCATGTAAATAAGGTTTCTACAAGGAAATGGTACACATGCATCCTCAGGATTTTCTCTTGTTCCCTTCAAACTTGTTCCCTCTTTATATTCTATTAAAGATTTGGTTATATGACATTCCACCTGTCAAAAGCCTAAGTTTGGTCATGTCTGTGAAAGGTACTCTGAAATATTTTCCTAAGCACCACACAGACCTCTGCAAAAAGCAAGGAAGAGTGTTCAGTGCTCCAAAATCACTCACAGAGCAGGCATGTGTTGGGATGGAGAGGGGATCTGAACCACTGCATCTTTTCAGGGGACCAACTGTGAGGTCAATACAAGACTTTCAATCTAAATGAGAGGTACAGGAGAGGACTGCCTTGTGACTCCCACTATCAAAAGGTGTGTGGATTGCTATGTGGGAGAAATAATCCTCTATTAATGCCAGTGAGGAGTTAGTCAAAGGAAACCTTCACTCCTGTTCTTATAGCCATGGCATGTGGGATGATCTACTGCAGTGCATAACTGTCTGTGCTGTGGGGAAAATGTCCAAAGAACTAACCCTGAACTACCGTCTGTTCACCATGAGAGGAAAAGTCCAAATAAATGTACAAGGGGAAGCTTTTGTAGGGATGGATAGCTGAGATGGATTAAGAAAGAGGAAGAGGGGGGCTGGAGAGATGGCTCAGAGGTTAAGAGCACTGGCTGCTCTTCCAGAGGTCCTGAATTCAATTCCCAGCAACCACATGGTGGCTCACAACCATCTGTAATGAGATCTGGTGCCCTCTTCTGGCCTGCAGTCATACATGCTGTATACATAATAAATAAATAAATCTTAAAAAAAAAGAAAGAGGAAGAGATCTGATATTTCATTCTATTCATTTTTCCTTACTATTGAAGAGCCTATGTTTTTCTTTGATCATTTTGCATGCTTATATGGGATATTTCTCTGTGTGTGAACTTGTGTGTACACATATGTAATTGTACTCTCATCCAGGAAGCCAGTATTTGACATTAGATTTCTTCTTCCATCACTGCTGTAGTTTTTGAGATAAGGTTTGTCCCTGAACTTGGAGCTTGCTGATATAGCTAGACTGTATAGCCATCAAATTTCTGCATCCTCCTGGCTGCCTCCCACTGTTGGGATTAGAGTATTAGGACTCTATTGCTGTGGATATCTGTATGCTGTGAATATGTTGCTCTGATTGGTTAATAAATAAAGTGCTGATTGGCCAGTAGCCAGGCAGGAAGTATAGGCAGGACAAAGAGAGAGGAGAATTTGGGGAGGAGGAGGGCTGAGTCAGGAGACGCTGCCAGCTGCTGCCACCATGAGAAGTAAGATATAAAGTACCAGTACGCCACCAGCCATGTGGCAACTTATAGACTAATAGAAATGGGTTAATTTACGATATAAGAACTAGATAGTAAGAAGCTTGAGCCATTAGGTCAAACAGTTTAAGTAATATCAGTCTCTGTGTGTTTATTTGGGTCTGAGTGGCTGCCTGCCTGGGCAGAACTGGAGATAACTCCAGCTACACTCTATGACTGGATTTTGTGTGGGTGCTGGGGATCTGAGCTGAGGTCCTCATGTTTTCCCAGCAAGCTCTTTTTATACAGAGCCATCTCCACAGCTCTGACAATGTAATTTGGTAGTTCCTGGATAATTTTATTCAGATTAAACATGTGTAATCATTTCCAGTATTCCCATGCAGTTCAACATCCAAACACATCCTTATATTGCTTGCCTTACATCAATTGCAAAGAGATTTCCTGAGGCTGTCCAGAATTTGTTGAGCATATGAATCCATGCACTTGCCAGGTGCTTGACTTTCACCCAGCTTATCTAACACTTCTACCTCTTGGTGCTCTCATGTGGAGAATTGGAGAGAGGAAAGTAATACCTTGGTGATTTCTAGGATGATGCCATACTTCACTGCAAACCATGCTATTCAGAGGTAAGAAAATGTAATATATTTGCTCTGAGTGTCAAAGAGGAACTTGACTTCATGTGTGGTTCAATTTTATTTTCTGTAGAGCATATGTTCCCTTGATTATATCTACCCAGTGTGTCTCCAGGTCTGCTGTTCAATATTGTGTTCAAATATTCACATGTATCTTTCTCAACTTAAATTATTTAAAATA
Organism: Peromyscus nudipes; assembly: GCA_902168325.1. NCBI lineage: Eukaryota > Metazoa > Chordata > Mammalia > Rodentia > Cricetidae > Peromyscus > Peromyscus nudipes. The sequence goes on along the minus strand of CABHPH010145819.1, from coordinate 4,128 downwards.
AAATATATTCCACAGCAACTAATTTTGAAATTATATAAAATGCCATATGTATAAATGTTTCTTTTTTGTTAAACCTTTACTCACAGAATCCTCTCATCCAAATACCAGTTAGACCTGACCCTGCTCAGGTTTGACAACAGAAAAGATTGAATGAATGTGTTTATGGTGTTTCGATATATTTGCTCTTTCAATGATACAATTAGAATCCTTTTATTGCTCTTAAATATACTGACTGGATGGGAGATATAGCAGGTTAGCATGGTGTAATGAATTTCTATAATTTCAGTACCTTAATAAGCCCCACAATCTTGTTGAGGAATAGATAAACAAATGTAATCTAAGGTCTAGAACTTGGCATATCTCCTGCTAAACACAGTAGTCCTACCATCCAAGGATCATCATTTTCCCTGGACTTCATGCAGTTAGCACCTTCCTTTTAATTTGGCATTACTGATCCATTAATTTAATTTTGCTTTTGTAGGATCTTACACAAATTACATCACAATATCTGTGTTCTCTTCTGCTCTTGAAAACCACCTTGATATTGTGCAATGTTAAAGACATTTTTCTCCTCTGACAAAAATGTAGGCTTTTCCTGCAGGGAAAAGTCGTGTGGGAAGGCCACACCCACCAATATCCCCCATTGCGCCCTGCAATCTACAAGTTCCACACCCTGCCCCAATACCCATCCTCCTGTGACCCCAGTAACTTCCTGAGACATGGAAACCAAACCACCAGCTCTCATTGGACAAAGAGCTCTCATTGGACCAAGAGTAACTTCCTGAGACAGGGAATCCACCAGCCCTCATTGGACCAAGAGTGGCTTTCTGAGACACAGAATCTGTCAGCTCTCATTGGACCAAGAGAGGATTCCTGAGACACAGAATCTGTCAGCTCTGACTAGACCAAGAGCCCTGATAAAACCAAGAGTGGCTCCGTGAGTCACAGAATCAGCTAGCTTGGATTGGGCCAAGAGAAGCTCCCTGAGACACAGAATCTGCCTGCTCCAATTAGATCAAGAACTAAGATTGCAACCAGAGGGGCTCCCTGAGACACAGACACAACAAGCACAGAGTGGACCAATAGCAGCTCGCTCAGACACAGGCACCTCTTGCACCCATTAGAGGAGGATAAGGGTAGATGCCAATGCAAAAATACATACAACAACATAAAGAGCAACATGGCATCACCAGAACCTAGCTGTCCTCCAACAGCAAGACCTGAACATCACAATGTAGAAGCAGAAGAAGGCGACCTTAAAAATAGCTTCACAAAGATGCTAGAGGCCTTTAAAGAAAAAATTAAAAATTCCCTTAAAGAAATTGAGGAAAAGACAAACAAAAAATTGGAAGAAATCAATAAATCCCTTAAAGAAAGCCAAGAAAACCATGAAAAAGCAATTAAACATGTGAGGGAAACAGTTCAAGACCTGAAAAGTGAAATAGAAACAATGAAGAAGACACAAACAGAGGAAATGCTAGAAACAGAAAATCTGAGTAAATGAGCAGGAAACACAGATGCAAGCATAACCAACAGAATACAAGAGATGGAAGAGAGAATCTCTGGTGTAGAGGATACAATAGAGGAAACAGATTTGTCAAAGAAAACACCAAAGCCAAGAAAGTCATAACACAAAATGTCCAGGAAATCTGGGATACCATGAAAAGGCCAAACATAAGAATAATAGGGATAGAAGAAGGAGAAGAATACCAACTCAAAGGCACAGAAAATATACTCAACAAAATCATAGAAGAAAACTTTCCTAACCTAAAGAAAGAAATACCTATGAAGATACAAGAAGCCTATAGAACACCAAACAGACTAGACTTCCCAAAAAAGTCCCCTCACCACATAATAATTAAACAACTAAACACACAGAATAAAGAAAGACTATTAAGAGCAGCAAAGGAAAAAGGCCAAGTGACTTATAAATTATAGGCAGATGCATCAGAATAACACCTGACTTCTCAATGGAGACTTTGAAAGCCAAAAGGACCTGGACAGATGTAATGCAGACACTAAGAGACCATAGATGCCAGCCTAGACTACTATAACCAGCAAAACTTTCAATCACCATAGACGGAGTGAACAAGACGACAAAACCAGATTTAAACAATACCTATTCACAAATCCAGCCCTACAGAAAGTACTAGAAGGAAAAATCCAACCTAAGCAAGTTAGATACACCCATGAAAACACAGGCAATAGATAACCCCACAGCAGTAAATCCCAAAGAAGAGAAATATACACACACTATCACCAAAAGATAACAGAAATTAACAATCACTGGTCATTAATATACCTTAATATCAATGGACTCAATTCACCTATAATAAGAAACAGGCTATCAAAATGGATATGAAAGCAGGACCCATCTTTCTGCTGCATACAAGAAACACACCTCAACTTCAAAGATAGACATTACCCCAGAGTAAAAGGCTGGGAAAAGTCTTTCCAATCAAAGGGACTCAAGAAGCAAGCTGGTGTAGCTATCCTAATATCCAACAAAATAGACTTCAAACTAAAATCAATCAAAAGAAATCGAGAAGGACATTACATACTCATCACAGGAAAGATCCACCAAGATGAAGCTTCAATTCTGAACATTTATGCCCCAAATACAAGGGCACCCACATATGTAAAAGAAACATTACTAAAGCTTAAATCACACACTAAACCCCACAAATTAAGAGTAGGAGACTTCAACACCCCTCTCTGACCACTGAACAGATCTGTCAGATTGAAACATAACAGAGAAATAAGGGACCTAACAGATGTTATGACTCAAATGGACTTAATCAATATCTACAGACCATGCCACACTAACAAAAAAAGAATATACCTTCTTCTCAACACCATATGGAACCTTCTCTAAAATCGACCACATACTCGGTCACAAAGCGAATCTCAAATGATACAAAAAAATTGGAATAACCTCCTGTGTTCTATCAGACCACCATGGCTTAAAGTTAGATTTCAACAACAACACAAATTACAGAGAGCCTATAATCTCATGGAAACTGAATAATGCTCAACTGAATCACCAATGGGTCAAGGAAGAAATAAAGAAAGAAATTAAAGACTTCCTAGAAGACAATGAAAATGAATGTACTACATACCCAAACCTATGGGACACTATGAAAGCAGTGCTAAGAGGGAAATTCATAGCACTAAATGCCCACATAAAGAAATTGGAGAAATCTCACACTAGTGACTTAACAGCACACCTGAAAGCTCTAGAACAAAGGAAGCAAAGTCACCCAGGAGGAATAGATGCCAGGAAATAATCAAATTGAGAGCTGAAATCAATAAATTAGAAACAAAGAGAACAATACAAAGAATCAATGAAACAAGAGTTGGTTCTTTGAGAAAATCAACAAGATAGACAAGCCCTTATCCAGACTAACCAAAAGGCAGAGAGAGAGCATCCAAATTAACAAAATCAGAAATGAAAAGGGAGACATAAAAACTAACAATGAGAAAATCCAGAGAATCATCAGGCCATATTCCTGTACTCCAAAAAATTAGAAAATCTAAAAGAAATGGACAATTTTCTGGATAGCTGCCATATACCAAAGTTAAATCAAGACCAGATAAACTATTTAAATAGACCAATAACCCCTAAAGAAATAGAAACAGTCATTAAAAGTCTCCCAACCAAAAAAAGCCCAGGACCAGATGGTTTTCATGCAGAATTCTACCAGATCTTCAAAGAAGAGTTAATATAAATACTCTTTAAATTGTTCCACACAATAAAAACAGAAGGAACATTACCAAACTCCTTTTATGAGGCTACAGTTACTCTGATTTCCAAGCCAAACAAAGATGCAAGAAAGAAAGAGAATTACAGACCAACCTCCCTCATGAACATTGATGCAAAAATACTCAATAAAATATTGGCAAACAGACTCCTAGAACACATAAAAAAAACTATCCACCATGGTCAAGTAGGTTTCATCCCAGAGATGCAAAGTTGGTTCAACATACGAAAGTCTGTCAATGTAATACACCATATAAACAAACTGAAAGAAAAAAAACCACATGATTATTTCCTTAGATGCTGAAAAGGCCTTTGATAAAATCCAAAACCCCTTCATGATAAAGGTCTTGGAGAGATCAGGAATACAG
>CABHPH010145818.1:22582-49328 GCA_902168325.1 Peromyscus nudipes | reverse complement strand
CTGCCAGATGCTGCCAGATGCCGCCATGACAAACAGCATGTGAAGATGCTGGTAAGCCACGAGCCATGTGGCAAGGTACAGAATTATAGAAATGGATTAATTTAAGATATAAGAACAGTTAGCAAGAAGCCTGCCACGGTCATAAAGTTTGAAAGCAATATGAGTCTCTGTGTTTACTTGGTTGGGTTTGAGCGGCTGTGGGACTGACAGGTGAGATTGATTTGTCCTGACTGTGGACCAGGCAGAAAAACTCTAGCCACAAATGGCGCCAGAACGTGGGGCAGGATTTTTCACTTAAAACCTGAGAAAGCGTAAAAAGAAGATTCTAAAACGGAGCTAAAACAGCTTCCTAATTATCTCTCTCAAATGAGCGGCAGCCTGTAGGCTTGAGCTACTGTATGGCTATGCGGGTTCCTGGCGTGCATGTTTGACCTGCAGTATGGCGAGAATGAGGCCTCTGCAAGTGGCACATTAAGCTGCGTGGTGGATTTATCCTTTGCTAGTACAGAATAAAAAAAGAGGTTTCTGGGCTAAACGCTGCTTGGATAAAAGCATAGACCCACTATAGCTCCCAGAGCTAGCAGTAAATGTACCACGGCCATGTTGGGAAGCTGAGGTGGGCGGAGCCAGCAGCCACAGCACCTTTTCAGTCTTAGAATGCTGCAGTTTAAAGTAACAGGTTCACAATAAGACAGATTCAGATGGAACAAGACTTTAAATGCTTTAAAATGTGTGTAAAAATGTACGTAGGCTTCAAAGAGAGATAAAAAGGAATATATACAGTTATATAAAGAAATAGTTTTGAAAAATGAAGTCTTTAAAGAGACAGTAAAGGTAGTATAAAATATAAGCCATGTAAAGATGGATACCACACAGAGAATCTGCATTGTGTTGTCTTTGGGATTCTTAACTGCAAAGAGATATTTGATTGTAAAGGAAGCTGAGTTAAACCAATATGTATATTTTAAAGATACCTTGACTTCAAAATTTGGATCTAAGGATATGTTGCTTTGGAAAGGAAGCTCTGCTTTTGTTTCCACAGAAAGCCAGAGGCTATGGATTTGTTCCAGATTAAAATACATCAGGTTTGACCAGCCAAGACCCCCTGAAGGTCTCCGATGACACCAAGGCCCAGATGATCCAACATCCAGAACCGTTTCAAGGCAACTGGCTCAGACGATACACCCTCATGGACTACTCCATAATCCTAAAATTTTGTTTGTGTCCCCATAAGATACAGCGCCCCCCTCCAGCAGGAACTAGTAAGAGAAGCTACGCCCAAATTCCCAAATATACCAAACTGGCTTTGGAGATGTGTAAAAGTTAAAACCTTCCTCTTAAAAAAAAAAAAGAGGGGGGGAAGTGCTGTGGGATGGGATGGTCTGTATGTCAAATTGCTCTGATTGGTCAGTGAATAAAGTGCTGATTGGCCAGTGGCTAGGCAGGAGGTATAGGCGGGACTAATAGAGAGGAGAAAAGAGCAGGAAGGTGGAAGGAGACGCTGCCAGACGCCGCCATGACAAACAGCATGTGAAGATGCTGGTAAGCCACGAGCCATGTGGCAAGGTACAGAATTATAGAAATGGATTAATTTAAGATATAAGAACAGTTAGCAAGAAGCCTGCCACGGCCATACAGTTTGAAAGCAATATGAGTCTCTGTGTTTACTTGGTTGGGTTTGAGCGGCTGTGGGACTGGCTGGTGAGATTGATTTGTCCTGACTGTGGACCAGGCAGAAAAACTCTAGCCACAGAGATATCCCATTTAGACACTCTCTCCATAAGGTCTGGCTGTAGGTCTCTGCATCTGTTCTCATCTGCTGCTGGAGGAAACTAATCTGATGATGATTGAATAAGGCACTGATTTACAAGTATAGCAGAATATCATTAGGAGTTATTTTATTGATACTTAATTCTTCTTTCCTTTTCTTCCTTCTTTCATTCCTTCCATCCTTCCTTCCTTTTTTTTTTTGGTTTTTCGAGACAGGGTTTCTCTGTGTAGCTTTGTGCCTTTCCTGGAGCTCACTTGGTAGCCCAGGCTGGCCTCGAACTCACAGAGATCCGCCTGGCTCTGCCTCCCGAGTGCTGGGATTAAAGGCGTGCGCCATCAACGCCCGGCTCCTTTTTTTATTTTATTTTATTTTTTTTTTATACTAGTAGTGATTGGTTTTACCCAAGGTCCCTGGGCTACCTGGTCTCTGGTTCTTGGTCACTCAAACAGTGTAAGGTATAGGTTCTGTTTCCTGAAGTGGGTCTTAAGTCAAATCAGCTATTGTTGGCTACTCTCACACATTCTGTGCCTCCATTGCCCTATCATATTTGTAGAAAGGACAGATTGTAGATCAAAGGTTTTGTATCTGAGTTGGTGTTTATGCTTCTCTTTTGGTAGCCTAAAGAATACTTTCCTACAATAAAGACACAAAAACATAGGGGTGTTGGTTCCATGGGGGCAACAGCTGGACTTCTCCATATTCGATGAGTTGCATGAGTGTTGTTCTCAACAATGTCAGTTTGTTAAGAGCAGTTCCTTTATCTTAGGAACAGCCTGGGTTGCTAAGGAATTTCCCTTGGGACCATTTTGGTCAACAACTCAATTGAATGCAGCATAGTTCCTCTACTAGGAGCCTCATTTGGTAATAAGAGGTGGCCATTTGAGACTCATATCCATTACTTGGAGAACTCATTAAGATCACCTTCTTATAGCTTAGGAAGTTTCTACAGTACTAGGGTTCCATATCATCACTCAAATGTCCATCATTTCCAACTGTCTTTCCCAGCATTCTTTACCTCTACCCTAATTCTCCTCTCCCTTCTCACCCAATCCTCCCATCCCCATCCTCACCTGACCCTCGTCCACTCATAAAATTTTTTTTATTTCCCCATCAAATTGAGATCCCTGTGTTCACCCTTTGCCTAAACTGTTTGGGTTTATCTACAGATTATAGCTTGGTTATCATTTGCTCAATGACTAATATCTACATATAAGTGAATATATACCATTTTTATCTTTCTAGATCTGTATTACCTTACTCAGGATACTTTTATTCTAGTTCCATCCACTTACCTGAAAATTTCATTATGTCATTTTTTTCTTAGATAACTGAGTAATTCTCTAATGTGTACCACATTTTTTTTTATCCATTCTTCTGTTTAGGGACATCTAGGTCTATTATGAATAGAGCAGCAATGAATGAACATGGTTGAGCAAGTGTTCTTGTGATAGGATACAGTGTACATTGAATATATGCCCAAGAGTGGTATAGCTGGGTCTTGAGGTAGATCAAATCCCAACTTTCTGAGGAAATGCCACATTGATTTCAATAATGGCAATACAAGTTACTACCAACAATGGAGGAGTGTTCTCTTAATTCTACAACCTCACTAACATGAGCTTTTACTTGTGCTATTGATATTTACCATTTTAAAAAGTGTAAGGTGGAATCTCAAAGTAATTTTGATTGACATTTTCATGATGGTTAAAGATGTTGAACATTTCTTTAAGTGTGGTGATAGTGATATTTTATTTGTGTACCCCAATAAAGCTTATCTGGAGACCAGAGGAAAAAACCAGCCACTATATTAAACATAGAAGTCAGGCAATGGTAGCACCCACCTTTAATTCTAGCATTTGGGAGGCAGAGATTCATCTAGATCTCTGTGAGTTCAAAGCCACACTGGGAACAGAGCCAGGTATGGTGGCCTTTAATTCCCAGCACTAGTTAATCATAGAGGTCTGGAGGTCTGTACAAACAGATAGGAAGTGATAGAACTGGGCAGAAAGAGGAAGTGATGTAGCTGGGCAGAGAGAGGAAGTGAGAAGGCAGAGCACAGAAAGGCATATAGGTGTGGGTATACAGGAAGTAGCTCTCTCTTTGGCTGAGGATTTCCTAGAAGTAAGAATGTGGCTGGCTTCTTTCTGATTCTCTGATCTCTTGGTTTTCACCCCAATATCTGGCTCTGGGTTTTTTGTTTTGTTTTGTTTTTGTTTTTTAATTAATAAGACAGTTTAGCAATTCATCTTACATTAAGTGTTTCTCAGCCATTTGTGTTTCTCCTATTGAGAATTCTCTGTTTAGGGCTGACTCCAGTTTAATTGGATTATTTGGTGTTTTGATATCTAGTTTCCTGAGTTCTTTATATATTTTGGATATTATTCCTCTTTAGTATATGGAGATGATAAAATCATTTTCCCATTCTGTAGGTTCCTGCTTTGTCCTGTTGATGGTGTCCTTTGCCTTATGATACTTTTCAGTTCCATGAGGTCCCATTTATTAATTGCTGATCTTGGTGATGAACAATTGCTGTCCTATTCAAAAAGTCCACCCGTGTCCAATGAATTCAAGGCTATTCCTTAATTTCTATTCTATCATTTTCAGTGTATTTGGTTTTAAGTTGACTTATTTGATCCAAACTTAAGTTTTTTGAAGGGTAGTAAGTATGGATCTATTTGCCTTCTTTTACTTGCAGAAATCCAGTTTGAGCAGCTAAATTAGTTGAAGATGCTCCTTTTTTTCCAGTGTGTATTTCTGGATTCTTTATCAAAATCAAGTGTCTATAGGTGTGTGGATTTATGGCTGGGTCTTCGATTTGATTCTATTGATCAATGTGTCTGTTGTTAATGCCAAAACCATGCGGTTTTTATTACTCTAGATCTGTAGTGCAACTTGAAATCAGGACTAGTGAGACCTTCAACAGTTCTCTTATTGTTCAAAGTTGTTTTAGCTATCTTGGGTCTTTTTTTGTTCTCCCATATGAAGTTGGGAACTGTTCTTTATTTCTAGATCTATGAAGAATTATGTTTGGAATGTTGATGAGTGTAGCATGAATCTTAAAAGTTCTTACTAATAAAATCAAACCTGAGGCCAGTTATTGGGGTGAACACTGGAAGATCAGAGAGCCAGAACAAGCCACAGCTATCTCACCTCGCCGGATCCTCAGCTGGTCTTGCTTCCTCAGACTGGAGGCCCCTGAGTCCTCATCTCCGAATGGCTCTCAGCTGAACTGCTGCTTGAAAGCCTGAACGCTTAACCAGTCAAATGCTTAACCAGGCCAAAATGCCTCTAATTTCTGGTCCTCACGCTTTATATACCTTTTGGTTTTTTACCACTACTCCCTGGGATTAAAGGCTCACTTTCTGGGATTAAAGGCTTGTGTCACCACGCCTGGCCGTTTCCAATGTGGCCTTGAACTCACAGAGATCCAGAGGGATTTCTGTCTCTGGAATGCTAGGATTAAAGGCGTGTGCTACCATTGCCTCACCTCTGTTGAATATTGTGGCTGTTCCGTCTCTGACCCCAGATAAGTTTATTAAGGTACACAATATTTTGAGGAACATAATACCACCACATTTCCTCTCTTTTTGTCTAAAATTAAAAAAGCTTATAACTAGTACAAGAAAAACTATCCAATAAGTATATACAATACATATAGTCAAGATTACATTAACAATGTCTAGTCCATTAACATTTGACAGATCCAGACAAAAAACTCCATTATATATATTAACAATGTCCAGTCCAGTAACATCTGATAAACTCAGACCAAAAAATTTTCATTACTTATCTTATTTAAAACAAGTAGTTCCTTTTTAAAAGTAGATTCCATAATCTCCCTTTTTATCTTATATCCTTATTCTCTCTTTTTTCTTTTTGTAATACATTCAGTAGTCTACCTTTTGTCATTTTTATATCTTCCCCTTTTTCTTCAGTGTAGATTCAGTGATCTACCTATTTATCCTTAGAGTAGATTCAATGATCTATCTCATATCTATTTTTTCTTTTTCTTTTTACTTTCTAGGGGTGAAGATATCTTTAGGGGATCTTGAAAAGAAAATTTTTGGGTTAATTGTCAAGTCCTGTATCATTTGTCCAGTCTCTGCATAATAGGAAATTTCAGGGCTTGTCACAAGTCCTTGTTTGAGTAGTCTGTCAGGCTGAATCATCTCAGCTAGTCATCTCAAAATTGTCCTAAACAGTTTGTATTCTAAAGTCCATCTTTCCATGGTGTTAATCAGCTTAATTGTTTTACCATAGTCCTTGTGGAATCATCATTGTGGAGTCCTGTCATCTTTTTGAAGATTTCAAAGTCACTGTTAGGCGTGGTCATGGTTCACTGCAGACTTTTTTTTTTTTTTTTTTTGTGCCTCCTCTGTGGTTTGGAGTAATCACAGTCTGATAAATGTCTGTCTCTTGGAACCATGAACATTTTTCTCTAGAAGAGAATATCTTCACAGCAATTTCTCCCCACCATTTGTCTTGCCAAACTTTTCCAAACTGACCTTTGCCGATGCTTTCTTGTAACATGATGGTCCGGGCAATTCTTCTCTGAACAAGCAGTAGTAAATCCTTTGTCCCAGGTAGCAGCATCATCGCAATCACCAACACAAAGAGAAGGAGCCAGCAACTCGGAGCAGCAGCCACTGCCTCCATGGTCCCACCACCGTTTGTGGCTCAGCCGCGGCTGAAGCTTGTCCTAGGTTGGCCTCAAACTTGGGATCCTCCTGCCTCTGCCTCCTTCAGCAAATCCTACCAGCATGGGCCACCACAACTGGCCGAGTGTAGCTCGGGCCTGAGCTGGGGCCCACAAGGCCACAGCTTTTTCATGAATTCGTACCACGAACGTTGGGCGCCAGATGTAGCATGAATCTTAAAAGTTCTTATTAATGAAATCAAACCTGAGGCCAGTTATTGGGGTGAACACTGGAAGATCAGAGAGCCAGAACAAGCCACAGCTATCTCACCTCGCCGGATCCTCAGCTGGTCTTGCTTCCTCAGACTGGAGGTCTCTGAGTCCTCAGATGAGGATTGTACTGAATCTGCAGATTGCTTTCAGTAGGATGATCATTTTTACTGCGTTAATCCTACTGACCCATGAGTATGGGAGCTCTTTCCATCATCTGATATCTTCTTCAATTTCTTTCTTCAAAAACTTGAAGTTTTTATCATATAAGTCTTTCACTTTTTTGGTTAGAGTTACATCCAGATATTTTATATTATTTGAGTCTATTGTGAAAGGTGATTTTTTTCCATAATTTCTTTTTCAGTATGTTTGTAATCTGTATATATGAGATCTACTGATTTTTGGGAGTTAATTTTGTATCCAGCAATTTGCTGAATGTGTTTATTAGCAGATAGAATTTCCTGTAGGGCTTTTTTGATACTATCATATCATCTTCAAATATAGATATTTTTGACTGCTTACCTTCCTATATGTATCCTCTTGATCTCCTTCAGTTGTATCTTTACTCCAGATAAGATTCAAGTACTATATTGAATAGGTATTCAGAGAGTAGACAACCTTGTCTTATTCCTGATTTAAGTGTAAATGATTGAGATCTACCACCATTTAAATTGATGTTGGTTGTGGGCTTTCTGTAAAGTGCTTCTGTTACAATGAGGTATGTGCCTTTCAGGTCTCTACAGGACTTTGATAATAAAGCGGACTTGGTTTTTGCCACAGGCCTTTTCTACATTTAATGAGATGATTATGTGATTTTTGTGTCTCAATTTGTTTTTATGGTGGGTTACATTTATTGATTTACTTCTTTTGGACCATCACTGCATGACTAGCATATGGTCACAGTGGATGATCTTTTTTGATGTGTTCTTGGATTTGGTTTGCAAGTATTTTAATGACAATTTTTGCATCTAAGTTTTTAATGGAAAATTGTCTGTAATTCTCTTTGTTTGGTCTTTATGTGGTTTGGATATCTTGTTATTGGTGGTGTCATAAAATGAATTCAGCAATGTCCCTTTTGTTATATTTTGTGGAATAATTTGAGGAAGGTTGGCATTAATTCTTCTTTGAACTGGTAGAATTCTGTGCTAAAACCATTTGGCCTTGAGCCTTTTTTGGTTGGGAGACTTTTAATGATTGCTTCAATTTCACTAGAGTTTATAGGTCTGTTTACAGTGTTTATCTGATATTTATTTAATTTTGGTAAGTGTTGGGATTAAGAAAATTAGTCATCATTCTTAGATTTTCCAATTTGGTGAACTGTAAGCTTTTTAATGTATGTCCATATGATTCTCTAGATTTCCTCCATGTCTGTTTTTGTGTGCCCCTTCCATTTCTAATTTTATTATTTTGGAAATTCTCTCTCTAAATTTTAGTTAACTTAGATAAGGTTTTGTCAATCTTATTGATTTCCTCAAAGAACCAACCCTTTGCTTCATTGATTCTTTTTATTGTATCTATAGTATTAATTTCAGATCTGAGTTTGATTATTTCTTGCAGTTTATTCCTTTTGCATGTAATTTCTTCTTTTTGTCCTAGAGTTTCCAGGCATGCTGTTAAGTTGCTAGTATGAGATCTCTCCAATTTCATTCATAAAATCACTTCATGCTATGAACTTGCCTCATAGAACCACTTTCATTGTGTACCATAAGTATGCTGTACATTCATTTTTATTTAATTAGAGAAAGTCTTTAATTTACATTCCATCCCATTTTCCATTCAGTAGAGAGTTGGGTCGCTTCTGTGATTTTTTTAAGCTTTCTGCTGTTTCTACTGTTTATATCCAGCTTTAATTCATGGTCATCAGATACTTCAATTTTCCTGTGTCTTTTGAGACTGGCTTTGTGTCCAACTATGTGGTTAATTTTGGAGAAAGTTCCATGTGATGTTGAGAAAAAGTTACATTCTTTTGTGTTTAGGTAAAATGTTCTATAAATATCTGTTAGGTCCATTTTGTGCATAATTTCAATTAGCTCCAGCATTTATCCATTAGATTGTTGTTTGGATTACCTATCTATTGTCAAGAGTGGAGTATTGAAGTCTCTCACTATCAATGTGTGGTGGTCAATACATGATTTAAGCTGTAATAATATTTCTTTTATGAACCTGGGTGTTCTTGAGTTTCGTTCTTGATGGTAGCAATTACAATGTCTTCTTGGTGGACTTTTTCTTTGATATCTACGTAGTGTCCTTCCCTAGCTCTTCTGTCTAGTTTTGGTTTGAAGTCTCTTTTTTAAGTCATTAAAATGGCTATACTAGCTTTCTTCTTAGGGCCATTTTAATGGAATAAGTTTTTCAATTCTTTTACTCTGATATTAAGGTATGTTTCTTGTGTACAACAAAAGGATGGATCATGTTTTATATGCATTCTTTTGGTCTATGTCTTTTTATTGAGGAAGTGATACCATTGATGTCGAGAGATAAGCCCTATTTGTTGATTCCTGTGATTTTGTTGTGTTGTGCAAGTGTGTGTGTGTATGTGTGTGTGTGTGTGTGTGTGTATGCCTGTTCCCCTCTTTTGATTTGTTAGTCCAAGATGATTCATTTCTTGTGTGTTCTTGAATTTATCACATTTATTTCCCATGCTTTCTTCCTGTGGTTGATGTCTTTAGGTTGTAGTTTTCTTTTTAGTATCTTCTGTATGACTGGATTTATAGACAGTTATTGCTCATTTGTTTTTATCATGAAATATCTTCTTTTCTCAATCTATTATGCTTGCTAGTTTTGCTGGATATAGTAGTATGGGATGGCATCAGTGGTCTTAGAGTGTAGAACACCTGCCCAGGACCTTCTGGCATCTGAATCTCCATTGAGATGTCAAGTATTATTCTAATAGGTCTGACTTTATATGTTACTTGGTCTTCTTCTGTTGTGATTTTTAATTTTTTTTATGTTTAGTGTTTTGATTATTATTTGTTGAGGGGCCTTTCTTTACTTGTCTGATCTACTTGGTGTTCTGTACACTTTTGTACTCTGATAGGCATCTCCTTCTTTAAGTTAGGGAAATTTTCTTCTGTGATTTTATTAAAAATATTTTCTGAGATTTCCTGGATTTTTTATTTATTTATTTATTTATTTATTTATTTATTTATTTATTTATTTACTTATTTATTATTGCTACTACTATTTACTTTTAACATTTTCTTTTTTATATTTATTTATTTTTAATTTTATTTCCTGACCATAGTTTTCCTTCCGTCTTCTGTTCCTGTTCTCTCCCTCTACATTCACTCCTTCTCCTCTGTTTCTCTTCAGAAAAGGGCAGGCATCCCAAGGATATTAGCAAGCAATGGTATATCAAGTTACAGTGAGACTAGGCACCTTCTGTCCTATTAAGGCTAGAGAAGGCAACCAGGTAGGAGGAAAGGGTTCTAAAAGTAGACAACAGAGTGAGAGACATTCCCCTGCTCCCACTGTTAGGAGTCTCACATGAAGACCAAGCTAAACAATTGTAACATATATGCAGAGGGCCTAGGTCAGTCCCATGCAGACTCTATGGTTGTTGTTTCAGTCTATGAGACCCTATGAGCCTAGGTGAGTTGATTCGGTCATTTTTCTTGTGGTGCCCTTCACCCATCTGGCTCCTAAAAACCTTCCTCCTCCTCTTTCTCAGGATCCCCTGTGGTGATATTTTGTATATGCTCTAACAAATGAAGCTTGTCTGAAGATCAGAAGGCAGAGCCAGCCACCAGTTTAGCCACAGAGGCCACACAGTGGTGGCATACACCTTTAATCCTAGCACTCAGGAGGCAGAGGCAGATAGATCTCTGTGAGTGCAAGGCTACCCTGGACTACATAAGATTAATCCAGTCTAAAGGAGAAGCAGAGCCAGGCAGTGATGGCTCATACCTTTAAACTCAGTAGTTGGTAGTCATACACCTTTAATTCAAGCACTAGGAAGGTTGAAACAGGAAATGATATGGCTGGGCAGAGAAAGGCATATAAGGCAGGTAGAGACAGGGCAGACAGTCTGAAGATTTGTGGAGATAGGATCTGTCCCTTTTGGCTGAGGAGTAGGTGAGGAGAGAAGTGGGTCTGGCTTGTTTCTTCTGATCTTTCAGCTTTTAACCTAATATCTGGCTCTGGGATTTAATTAGAAGATCAACTAGAATTCATGCTACAAACAGTTCCCCATCTCTGCCTAATGTTTGGCTGTGGGTCTCTGCATCTGTTTCCATCAGTTGGTGGGTGAAGCATCTCTGACCTAAGTATCTATCTTTTCTAATGTGTCTTCAATGCCTGAGATTCTCTTATACCTTTTGTATTCTACTGGTAAGACTTACCTCTGAGGTTCCTGTTCAAGTTCCTAATTTTTTTTCATTTCCAGATTTCCCTTGGTTTGGGATTTTGTATTGATTTTATTTCCACTTTTAGGCCTTGGACTGTTTTATTAATTTTCTTCCATGATTTGTCTGAGTTTTCATAGATTTCTTTAAGGAACTTATTGATTTCCTTTTTAAGGACCTCTATCATATTCATGAATGCTATTTTTAGGTCTTTTTCTTATACTTCAACTATGTTGCAATACTCAGGGCCTGCTGTAGTATGGTTTTGTTTGGCTCTAATGGAGATGTACTGTCAGGGCTGTTATTGATTGTGATTTTACCCTGACCTCTAGGCACATGGGAAGACTATAATTTTAGATGTTAATATCTGGTCTTGTCTTTGTTGGGTGGTTGTTTTGTACCTTGGTTTCTGTTGCCCTCTCAGTTTCTTCAGAGAGAACAGTGGCTGAGTGTTTACTGTTCAGAAATTCTTCTGGGCCACTGAGGTTTCAGGTAAAATGTATTTCTATGTATTGGGAGCTGATGCTTAGTAATGGGAATAGGTTTAGTGGGGGCTAAGCGAGTCTGTGAGAGGGATGGAATCAGGGTTCCACCAGGATTTGTTTATTCCCCTTTAATGATGACAGAGACTGCTGAGTGGCCACAGCTGATGACCACAGCTAGCCCCACAGCTCAGGATAAGAATAAGGCTTTGGAGGGGCCCCTGGCAGTAGGATCAGGATCCATCCCAGGTGCATAAGCTGGCTTTTTGGAGCCCATTACTTATGGTGGGACACCTTGCACAGCCTTGGTGCAGGGGGAAGGGCTTGGTCCTGCCTCAACTAAATATACCAGGCTCTGCTGACTCCCCATGGGAGGCCTTGCCTTGGAGGAGGGAATGGGGGGTGGGTTGTGGGGGAAGGCTGGGGGGGGGAAGAGAAAGAGATCTGTGATTGGTATGTAAAATGAATTTAAAAATTTCTTATTTAAAAGATTTATGAAGAAATGCAAGTATATAACAGCTGTATCGGGTTAAGCTACGCTGCTTAGGATTCTTAAATCTACTAATGAGCCTTTGTTTTGTCTCAGACAAAAATCACCCACATAGATTTAATTTGACCAGAGAAAACACTGGACTTGGAATTAATTAATGTATTCATTTTCCTTTAGATATTTTGTGATGAAATGTGCCCTCCACATCTATTAAAAATAAATAATTAAATAAACAAAAAAAAACAAAAAAAGAATTAGGTTTTGGACTGCAATTGGCAGAAATGGTCTGTGAGTTCCTAGGAAATGCCAGCTTATATACGGTGTGGATAAAGTAGTGAGTGGGGAGAGAAGTTTGGAGAGGGAAGATCGGCGAGATTCAGTGGAGATGGGTGCAAAGAGGAAGGGGAAGCCCCAGCAGGTGGTCTGCCACAGAGATGGGTATGAGACCTGGCGATTAGATTTGGAGAGGAGAGAGAGATGAAGATCTGCAGTTTGCCTACCTGCTTCCTTGGTGGGTTCTCAGGGAACGTACTCCTAGAGTTGGGATCTGGGATAAAGCCATGAGTCAGGAGGGACTTTGGAGGGAAAGATCTTTGTGATACATGGGAGAAGAGGGTAGGGGAGGAGAGAGGATGCAGCAGATGGTCTGCTACAGAGCTTGGGATAAGACTGGGGGGCTGGATTTGGACCTGACTGATAGGTGAAGGTAAAATGTTAGCCTACCCTTTTCTTTAGTTAGACTGGCCTGTGGATTTCCAGGATCAGTTGTTGTTGTTGTTGTTTTTAAATTGTGTTGTTCGATGAGAGATGAGATTTTTCTGTAAGTCATTCTGCTAGAAAGCAATGAAATTATCATTTACCTTAGAGATAGCTGTACATGACCATAGAAATTTAAAATCTGTCACTCAGAAATTATTTCTATCCTTATTTCCTACAAATAAAGTAGGTATGACAGAGATGTGAGAGAATAAGAAAGAAACTGAAAATGAGCCTGTGAGAAAAGGTATGATCTGATTCCTATACTTTAGGAAGACAGCTTTCAATCATTTTAGAAAGCAAAGCAATGCAGTTGTGCTACTGCTTAGGGGGAGTCCACCAGAAATGATTAGTGAAACACAGTTGATTGCCAGTTGAAAGTCTTTATTCCAGTCTGCTGGGACTACACTTAGGCATTCAGGTCCTAAGTATAGCACTGAGTGTCCAAAGCAAGTGTTTTTGAAGGCAGAAACCATGTGCCAGCATCTCACTTGGCAGCTACAGGGTGGCTTCATGTAAGCAAGCAATTTATCAGGAGCTAAGATAAGCAGTTATCTAGAAGAGGAGGTTTGCACAAGCAGGCAATTTAGCAGAAGTTAAAATAAGTTGACCTTGGGTTCCTAGAATACAGTTGGGTGATTTCCATGGGATTCTCCATCAAGGAGATCAAATTCTAGTTAAATCTGAAATGGCCTCGGCATGAATACAAGATGGAGGAACCTCTCCAGTGTCTTGTACTGTTACACTACTTTGTCAAAAAATAAGTGTCCTTCAAAGGGGAACCTGAGGGTCCAGCTTCAAATATCCCTTTAATTAAACAGTAATTTAGAGAAGAACACATTTGTTTGAGAAAGCCTAGTGACAGAGATGAAGTACATATAATTAATAGGAGATTGTATTCACATTCTTACACACTCAGAACCCAAGTACAGATTGGGAACCAGGAATAAGATTTATCAAGATTGCTAAGAAAGAAGGATGGAACTTTATACACAAGCTCCATATAAGGTGAGTGAGGCCAGCTATGTGGACAGACAAGTGGGGCCCACCAAGAGGAAATCAGGCCTTCAGGTAAAATGAGTTCAGTTCCAGAGAGATGGATAAATTGCTATTGCTAACAGTCAAAGGGCCATGAAAGTTCACTTAAGGAAAATATATTGTTTTAAAATGAGGATGATCAATTACACGGCTTATTTTATTTTGAGAAAGGGTCTCACTGTATAGCCTTATCTTTCGTGAAACTCACTATTTAAACCAGGCTGGCTTTGAACTCACAGAGATTCCCCTACCTCTTCCTTCCAAGAGCTATGACTAATGAATGGTGTGTGCCATTGCTCTTGGTCATGATTTTACTTAGAAAACGGCTTATTCTATTCATTATTGAAAGTCATTGTTTTGATTGCCATTTTTATCAGCAGGAATGGAACGAATTCTAAGTACCTTTCTCCTCTACACAAACACATTGGGCACAGAAACAGTGTAATATTTGCTTCATGACCTTTTCATATTTATCTTAAAAATGTACATTAAATGTCTATTCATTTTCCCCACGGTCAGTGTATGAATTTGTTGTATACCATGTCTAGTGTGAGTGCTGGGCAGTCACTTTACTTCAGCTATTCAGAAAAGATTCCTAGAGGTAGCTCATTCCAGTTTTTATTTATTGTACATTATTCACTGATGCAGTCAAGTGTGTTTTTGTAGGGTTTCCTGACCCTTCAGAAATGCTATTTTTTCTGACTCACCAGGCTTTCTCTTGCCTCTTTAAAATGTCCAACATTTCCTGTGAGAACAGTAAGAGTGAGTTAAACATCTGGATATGCGCATTCTGGCTGCCATGAGAGTGAAAGGTACTTTTCAGTCATTTACATTTCTGATTTTTATTCAAACTTTGAAAAAGAAACTTAAATTATATGAGACTGGAATTTTCTATCCTTTTTGATATTTTTAACTCATGTTTGATTATTTTATACATGATAGCAATGTTTTGATTATATCTACACAAACTCCCCCACTCAAACTCCCCTCAGTCCCGCCTAACATGTCCTCCCAAGTTCATGCGTCATCCTCTTCATTGCTGTCTTTTTCTTCTTTATTTTTGTTGTTGCTATTGTTATTATTATTATTCCTCCTCCTCTTCCCCCTTTTCATCTTGTTCTACCTCACTAAGTCCAATTAGTACTTCCTATAAACTCATCAGTGTGGACCAATCCTTCAGTGTATGGTAAGTCTACACTGGCCTCATCCCCTGACAAAAAAGTATTCTTCCTCTCTCTAGCCATGAATTACTTCCTGTTGATCATGCTTCAGATCTAACCAAAAAGTACATAGTTGCCCCCACACAAATCAGCATTGTACCAGTGGCTACTTCTTGCCTACCAGGTAGGTTTTATAGCTTCTAAGGTACAATTGTGATTATGACACAGCAGCCTGCATAATACCTTCCAGCACTATAAAGGCTAGCTATTAAGGAAGACCTTTTTTAGTCAGTTCCACATATATTTTGCTATATCATGTAATACTAGTGAATGGTATCTTTCGCAATAAGTAAGTAACATCTAGTTACAGTAGTCAAGCAAGAACAATAGAATGGCCTGTGTTGTTTCAGAGACTCTGGGCTTTCTTGACCAATAAATATCTTATGACTGGCATTAGGATTTTTGCCTAATAACCCATGTTTTCTAGGGCAAGCATTGTATACCCATACAGGTTATATCTGGTCAAACCCTCCGCCCAGGCCCTCTTTAGGTAAAAAACAATAAATTACAAAGTAATAGGTTTCTATAAAGTTGTTTTTTTTTTCTTGTTCATTTGTTCCAGATATTCATTGTTCTGGTTAATCTGCCCCACCTTGTCTCTTTCCCGTGTTTCTACCCACATCCTCACCTACCTAAGCCTTTAACTTCCAGCATTATCTTAACTCCTTTTCACATTAAATGCCTTCTGTTATCCTTTATTACATCTACTCTGTTATCTGTTTCCCCAACAAGGCCTCTTCCCCTCCTCCTCCCTGAGGCCTCTTTTCACTATTTTGGCTTTTAATGTAATTTTTGTTGTTGTTTTGTTTTTTTGTTTTTCAAGACAGGGTTTCTCTGTGTAACATCCCTAGCTGTCCTGGAACTCGATTTGTAGACCACGCTGGCCTCGGATTCACAGAGTCTGTCTGTCTCTGCCTCCTGAGTGCTGGGATCAAAGGCATGTGTAACCACACCTGGCTGAAGAGATGGCTCAGCCATTAAAGGTTAGGCTCACAGCCCAAATTGTCATTTTTAAGTTTAACTTTCTTCCTGCTCTATTATGGTTTATTTCAAGGTATGTACAAGTTTCCAAGAATCTCAGATAACTCTTCCTTGTTACAGAGCAACAAATCTCAACCTTGACACGATTGACATTTGGGGCTAGGTTGTTCTTTGTTATTGGTGAGGTCCGGTGCATTGTGAGAAGTTTCACAGCATGCCTGGCTTCTACCTGCCGAAGGCCAGCAAGACAAATGTGTCATTAGGTGTAATGTCTCCTGGAACATGGAGAGAGCCAAGTTGCTTTGGTTGAGATTCATCATTGTATGTAACTTCTACAACCGGTTCATGTTTGTAAAGCAAGTAGTAAATTACTGATTACCAGAAACACTCATTGGGAGAGTGAGCTGCGCAGACCAAGGCATACTTTACAAATGACAGGCCAGTTCTGGACTCAAAGGACTACATCCTTCTAGAGCAAGATAGTTTTTCATTTACATGTTCCACTCCTTTCTGTATGATAGCAGTCGATGTGTCCCGGAGCTCTGCTTTCACGGACTCTGGTTCCTCACACACCAGGCTGCCCACTCAACTTTGAGATTAGTGGGTTCATCCTCAATGAACCTCTACATAGGGAACATCCGTAGAAGGAAGGGCAACAGAATAGTGTGATGGGCTCAACTGTTGTGAACTTAGTTTGATTATGAAGAAAGGAGGCCCCTTTGATCATACTCCTCTGGTGTGCTGTTTGTCCCTTGAAGGCTGGGAGAACTCATTTCCAGATTTGGAGTTCTGATTTTTCCCCTAAATCCTTTTCAAGTCTGTTGTCTGTGAATATTCTTCAGAGATTATGGCAGTCCCCATGTATCTGTCTGCAGTACTGTTAACAGTGTGGATCTCTTGCATACGTCTGCATAAACAATGGACAATACTAGTTAATTCTTGCAATAGATTTAAGAAGAGGAAGCTACAAGTAGGAGCTGTTGACTGCAAATAAAAGTATTTGGAGTGGTACAGGTCCAGGCTTTGCAGATGAATTCATTTCATCTTCTCCATAGTACTACAAATGGAGAAAGTGAGACCCAGGAAGATGAAGACAATATCAGGGGTGGTATGGACTATAACTGGCAGAAAAGTAGAAGCTCATTAATAACACACTCAAGCTCTCTCTAAATGCTCAAAGCCACATTGACTTGGCTATATTGCTTAGTATTCAGTATAACTAGAGAGACATTCTGATCCTGTTAGGTGCAAAGACTTCTTATCTGCCCCAAATCTAATTATTTCCAAACATAATGTAGGAGACATTTCTCCTCCATAATTCAGCTTCCGTTTACACTGGGGTTTGCATCCTTTCCCACTAAACAGCTTCAGACTGACAAGTCACAGCTTGGGAGCATCGCTCTTATCATTTGCACACTTTATTTTCAAGGCGATTTGCATCTGATTTACATAAATATGCATAATTGCATTCCTCTGAGGGTCCAGAAATGGATTTCTTTAATCAGGAAGCAGCTCTCAGGATCTCTTGTTAGTGGTACCATGTAAACTAGTACCCTCTGTGAAATCATGTTTTAAAAGAAAAACACATTATTTGGGTAATTTTGAGTCATGATCTAAAAATAAGTCTTCATGGTGGGTGAGGCATATTTTTGTCCCACCATGGTAATACACTGCTGGGAAAAGTCTGTCCTCCTGCTCTTCATCTTGGGACTATCCATGTGAGTAGCCTTAATCCTCACTAGCTTTCCATCATCAGCCTTCCTAAATGAAAGGAAGTTTAGAGACTTCTGTGTGACAGGACCTACTCTGACTCAAGAAAGCTCACATTCTCATCCACGCAGAAAAGAACCTTGCCCAAATCTATGCCTTCCATGTTCCTGCTTTGGTATTAGAAATACACACAAAGTAGAATCATTGGTATTCATTGTCATTGGCATCACCTAGTGTCCGGTGATACACAAGAGCCTGTGCTCAGGGCCGTATGCCTTCTAATGATAGTGTCAGGGCCTCAAAGAATCTTCTTCTTGTCATTACGTGGTGAATGATGTTGAAGGAAACCCTGGACTTTAGATGTGGACAGAACAGAATTATGGAGGAAGTTGGAAAAAAGCCAAAATAATGGTCTTGCCAGGTATCATTTCAGAAAGCAGACATGCCACAGATGCCTGTAGAATGTAGATTAGTTCCCAGAACAGCAGAGCGTCCTTTGCTGTGTCTTCTGTTTTAGTATCTCAACCCAGGAGGCCACCAAGGGGCAGGCTGCTGTTCATGGTAGCAAGGAGACACTTTTGTTACAACAATCTACATTTTGTCCTAAATCATAGGTATAAGGATAAATGTCCCAGAGTACATGAAGATGGTTCTTCTCCCAGAAGACTAAAGAAAGACAATAGTGTAGTTTGCACAGCACAAAGGGAAGTATAATATATAATAACTGCATGTATTTCAAGTTTTGTGACAAGTTTTCAGATTTATCTATCAGCCATCCATCTATCTATCTGTCTATCTATCTATTTATCTCCATTAAAGCATTTTTATTACCTAGAGCATACCAACACCTTCAAAATATTTTTGTGACATTTACTCCTCTTATAGCTTTCATCAGCCTTGACTTTCAATCAAGAAGTGTTGGTACTTGTCAGAGACACTTGTCCCTTAACGCTTCCTTTTATAATCATTCTTCCCAGGTCACGTGAGTAGAAATTTTCTAGCCTAACATGATAGAACTAACTTTTTTGAGCTTAGAATCTCATAGAAGGGATGAATAATCATTAGAACAATACTTTGGATGTTAAGGTTTTTAATATATCTTTTGTTGTTTATTCAAGAATTTCATACATGAATACATGTTTTGATCCAATTTACCCCATCTCTTCCAAGTTTTTTGTTTAGTTTCTGAGCTGGTAATATGACTGTAGTCCTCTATTGTGATGTTGAGCATTAGCACTGAGCCTCAGCCCCTAGCTAATCACAGGAACACAGGAAAAACAATCAAGAGTCTCCAGTTGCAGCACCCCTGAGATAAGATACTAGCGTTGGAGTGTTAATTAAATATTCACTTTTGATATTTTTTATTGCCTTTGAGCTTATTGGCTGTAACTTCATCTCAGTTAGAGTATCTGTTGTTCTCTCCCATGTGAACTGGATGGAGAAGATTCTCAGTAGATCAATGAGGTTCCCCAGATGAAATTCTCCCCCCCACCACAGTACTGTAATATGACTGTGTAACCACTTAGTTTTGCTTCAGGCTTTTCAACCCAGGTGGTGTGTGGACTCTGCACCCTGTTTATACAGGTGCACAGTTCAGGAACTCTCCATAGTCAGCAGCGTATATGGCATACTCATCACTTCATCATCTCTCTAGGTAACCTTGCTTTCTATAATTTTGTTGCTTATTTGCAATTAAAAAAAATCTAGTCACTATCACTTTGTAGTAAAACATGCTTTCATTTTAATTTTAAAAAGAATATATATTAGAAAACATAGTTTTACTTTTTCTGCCAATTTTATATATGTTTTACATTTTATATATTCTTTTTATATGTTTTATACTTTTTAACTTTAGATATAATTATACTTATATCTTAAATTTTTAGAACATACTGACAATATCAAAGAAATTATGTGAACATTTTGATTAAAAGTACATAATTGGTGAACTAATTGAAATTAAGACAAGAAATTAATTTTGCATATTAGAGATAAAGTCATATGATTTCTTAATGTCTTTGTTTAATTAAAACTCATTTAATCATTGTCAGTTCATTGCAAGATCCTGGCCTAAGCAATAATATAGCCATTTTTAAAGACTGCACTAATATTCAATCTTAAAATGCTATATCTGGAGCTATTACTGAATTTTGTTCCAAAGGTTGTATGTTTGATGAAGAAAATAATAAGACATATTTTATTTATTTAGATATTATTTTAAATTATAGAAAACTTAGACATGTAGTGGGGTTCGTCTTATTCAGATTCAGCTTCTCTGACATAACAGATAGATTAAAGGTTAATAAAAAATGGAAATGTATTACATATAATCCTCGAGTGTTCAGTCAGAGATCCAGATGCCAGCATAGCCAGCACCAGGCCAGTGGGCCCCTTCTGAATTTCAGCCAGATAACCCCTCACATGATAAAGTGAGAAATCTCTAAGGAACTTCTTTACAAAGGAATTCATCATATTCACAAGGACCCAACACTTTAAATTAAACACCTCCCAAAGACCCAACTACCTAACACAGCTTAGCAAAAAAATGGTTAGAAAAACTCATTAACCACATTTTATATATAAGTATTCCTGAAAGCTAGATGCCATACTGAGTTGATTTCACTTGAATATGTGTGTGTGGGAGGGGTTTGGTGGGGGGAACAGGTCATGCAAATATTCAGTCCCCTGCAGTTTCCTCTGGAACTTCTGGTCTAAGCACAAAGGTGAGAAATGTATAGAATTATGTAATCTGCAAATAGGGACAATTTGATTTCTTCCTTTCTTTTGTATCCCTTTCAGTCTTTCTCTTATGTTTTTGTTGTAGCTAAGATTTTTAGTACTGTATTGAGTAAGGATGCAGAGAATGGGCACGCTTTTTCAGTAAAGGTTTTAGAGGAAATACTCTCAATTTTCCCCCCTTTGCTGGGATGTTACCTATTTCTTTGCCTTACATAGCCTGCAGTGGATTGAAGTATATTATTTCTATTATTAATAGTTTTGGATTTTCATCAGGAACAAATGCTAAACTATGTTAAATTAATTTCAGCATCTTTTGAGATGATCTTGTGATTTCTGTCTAAGTTATTTTCATGTTGTACTGCCTTTATAATTTGCATATGCTAAACCAATCTTTCATCCTGGGATGAAACTTGGTTTGATGTAGGATTTTCATAATGTGTTCTTGAATTTGATTTGTAAATAATTTTGAATCTATATCCATCAGAGAAATTGGTCTAAAGCTTTTTTTTAATCATTCCTTCATTCAGTTAACAAGATGGATCCAAAAACCATAGATTGAATTCTCTGAAACAGTGAGTCAAACTAAATCTTTAAACTTTCAACTTGATGCACTTAAAGTACTTTACACAGCAACAGGAGACTGAATAATATATAAGATCATCCTTCATTACCTTATGCTACGCTATTTATACAAGACGAGTTACATCAAATAAATACAACTTTAAGTAGAACAATGTTTGCTTTCTCTCAAAATGTTTGCAGTCACAGATAAGTAATCAGGTTTATTTGAATGAAGACCAGAAGTTAGAAAGAACTTGACTGTATTACGAAACATTAGCATTTGGGAAATGTCCATCTAGGAAACATGTGCAAGTTAAAGGAGCCAGGAAATCTCCTAGTGCTGGGGTAGAGACAATAAGAAACTTTAAGATGTGCTGGGACAGTGATTGGGCAGAACTTGTGGGAGTGGCCAGCCAATGTTTGTTTTAATCTGAGGCCCCCACCACCCAGAGACTTAGGGTAGAACCAAACACAACAGGGAGAGGGAGAGAAAGCTCAGAAACTCAGACTATTAAAAATATTTTGTTCCATGTCAGGACTCAAAGGAGGAGAAATAAGAAAAGTCCAACATGGGTCACTAATGGTCTTTCTTACTTGGAACTCAGAATTTAATTCCAAACAATGCCTATTTTTTGTTAGACTCTGCCATCTCTCCTTATGAAAATGAAGTATGCTTCCATGTCAGGAAGAATGTTTCTCATTCTAGTAACTGTTCAAATTAAATTAAAAGTAACACACATCATGCCTGTAATTGAAGGGGTAGGCCTGTGTTCTGGAGAAATCCGCTACATTTATGTAAACTGTATAATTTGTGTTCAGGAAGCTATCGCTTATTTTAAGGTAATGACGTAGTACTGAAAAATTGTCACTAGTGTTAGACATAAGCCTTCCGAAGGGTGAATTCTGATGAGGATTTTTTCTTTCATTTCTGAGATCTCTAAAAGTAGACAGGTTTTTGTTTTGTTGCATCTTAGTTTTGAGTTCCTCTGAGACACTGAAACAGCTGGATTATAGCTACTTCATATTCATGAAGCCTGCAATTTACTACATCACATGACATGTTCTGACAAATTTATGAAATAAATAATACTACTATAATGCTGTGAATGAGAAAATGTAAAGAAAAGGATGCTCAAATTATGATGACATGATTTGAACACATCAGAAATAAATCACAAGGGAAATTTTGAGTTCCCATTTTTAGATATGAGAATTCAAGTTTTCAGGTCTGGTCTACTCTGACCCCTCCCATGTGGAGATGATCATTTGGTCAACTGAGCTTTTTGAATCTCTTTATTCTGAAGAGCACAGCTGTATTTTTCTCACTCCAAGAATGTGGTATCAGTGGGACCCAGTTCTCAATAGCCTCATGTATGAAGCTGTAGGGCTGGAGTTTTTTCTTACAGCAAGCTTTATCATTTGTTCTAAGAATCAGCAAGATGATCCAGCCTGTGCCACAAGACTGCTTCTCTGAAACTAGTCCTTAGACAGGGTGGAGAGATAGCTCAGTGCTGGAACATTTGGTAGTCATGCACCAGAGTCTAGCTTTTATACTGGAATATTCGCCTACTATACCCAAGACTCTGTCCTTGATCCCAAGCACCACAAACAAACAAACAAACAAACAACACACACACACACACACACACACACACACACACCCCAAAAGACCAGCAGTTTGAAGGTAGAAGTTTCTCCTCAGATTGTAAGGTTGAGCAAGTTTCTAGGGTTGTCAACAGATTGCCTGATTTCTGGAGAAAGCCTTTTGCAGAATAATAGGGGAGACTAATCACTTAAGGAAAAGATAATGAGAAGTTAGTGAAGAGAGGTTTAAGGATTTTAATTTCTAAGTGTTCTGTAGTAAGCACATCCATAGAGTTTAAGTAATTGTATTACATAGCGGTGATGACTGAAGCTTCTGAAAGCTGGAAAGCCTGAGTATACATGGCAGCTGACTTGGTTGCCCGATTCTTGTTTACCTATACAGTGTGGGTTTGGTGATAACAATTTGAAAATGAGGTTGTGAAATTTAAGTACATATATAACACTGGAATGACTTTTAATCACAATACTCAATAAACAAAATACATCATTATGAAACATGTTATTAAATACCTTAAAATAACAATGGCCAGCCATTTCAGAGGCTCTCTGTGTACTGGGATAAAGGAAGGCCTCCATAAAACAGTGCCAACCTACCAAGTGAATGTTGCCTTTACTTTAGATTATATAACCCAGAAAAAAATAAAATAAATCTACCTCTATGTCTTGGGTAATAGGAAACATGACTGAAACTTTTCAGAATGCATTTTAGTAAAATGGGGTAATTTGTTCTTACATACTTAGTTTCCTTGTCTCTCTCCTGATCATTTCCCTTTCTTGCTTTAGGAAGTGACAAATACTTACATTGCTGCATGACTGCTGCTCTTGGAGAGACTGCCATGAAAATATGAATAAGTATGTCTGTGATGCTAACTGAAAGGGTGTTGAGGAAGCAGTTTCTCATAACACTAGGAACTGAGCACCAGTAGAACAAAGCAGAGTGCTTCAGGGACTACGAAGTATTGGGGAGAAGAAGCAGGAGGAAATGTGAAATATTAGAGAAAATTTATCAAGTGCAATTTGGGGTGTCTTTAGTAGACTCAAATAGAAACTTTGAACAAAGGACATTGGGCATCCAAAGAGGTTTGAATTCAAAGTTCTCATACTCTTTCAAAATTTAAAGGTTTATAAAGTAAGACAAAGGAATGGCCATATAGCTGACACTTAGAAACTGTTTTTTCTGAAAATCACTGACTCCTTACTTGGGCCCACAGACAACTGAAAGCAGACCACATCTAACCCAAGAACACTTTATTAAGTATATTTTGTTTCATTTTATCCTTGTTCTTCCTCTGCTTCCACCTAGAGCTCAGATCAATGCTCCAAAGTGGAAACTGATCAATATTTTTGTTTGTGTTTCGTAGAGGCCACTGATTAAATCTCCTTTTACTACTTTTATCATTATTCACCTTTTTCTCCACTTTTAAAATTTTTCTTTTTTATTTATTCTTTGTGTCTTTCACATCATGAGTCTAGATCCCATTCATTTTCTTGTAACTTCGTATACACTCTCTGCCATTGCAACATCCCTCCCAATAAAATAAATAATATTTAAGAGAAAAAAATGAAGAAAGATCTCATCATGGAAGCTGTAGTGTGACACAGTGAGTCACACAGTAAATAAACCCTTTTATCCATATATCTTTACTTGCGAATGTCCATTGCAAAGAGTCATCGGTCTAGTTTGAGGCCTCTAGTTTCTACTACACTATCAATACTGGGCCCTCCCTGGTACCCCTCTTGGATATCTTGTTGTTGCCCTGTATCATGGAGATCCTGAAGCTTTGGACCTGCAGGACAGGCTCTTTACGTGCTTTAGCAGATGATAGATGGGGTGGTGCTTTAGCAGATGATAGATGGGGTGGATTATTGGGGTGGACCAACTCATAACCCTAGTGCTGGGCCAGGATAGAAGTAGGGTTGGTCAGCTTGCCAGCTCTCCCCCATCCTCATGACCAGGGTGGGCTCTCTGGCATTGTCCCAGTTAGTTCACTCCTTGCAGTGATGAGCCAGGAAGGGGCTGGGCTGGTTCCTCTGCTTTCATGCCCTCAGGATTGGCTCTCCCCACACCTAAAGCAGCAGAATCAGCTCTACTGTGTTGCCCAGGAGAAGTGCAGGGGTCACTCTCCTGAGTGATGCAGCTGCTGAGCAGCAGGGACAGCTCTCCCACTCTTTTTTTCCCCCATCTTTTCTTGCTTCTATTTTTATTATTAAGACATTTTCTATTCATTTCACATACCAACCACAGATACTCCTCTCCTCCCTCCTCCCGCTCCCCAGCCTTCCCCCCCATTTCCCCCTCTCCAAGGCAAAGACTCCCATGGGAGTCAGCAAAGCCTGGCACGTTCATTTGAGGCAGGTCCAAGCCCCTGCCCCCTGTACCAAGTCTGCACAAGGTGTCCCACCATAGGCACTGGGCTCCAAAAAGCCTGCTCATGCACTAGGGACAGATCCCGATCCCACTGCCAGGGGGCCCCTAAACAGTTCAAGTTAAGTAACTGTATTAAGCTCTCCCACTCTTATGACTCCCAGGCCAGCTCTCCCACCTGACACAGATGGAGAGGAGCAGGTTCGGGGAGAGATTGTCTCTCCCTTGATCAAGTCACCATATGACATATGAGGGGTAGGGCCAGACCTCCCAAACTCAAGTTCTCTGGCGGTTCACTTTCACCACACTCAATAAATCAACTCTATTCTGCTGCCCAGGCGAGGAACAGGGCCCACTTTTCTGAATGCCACAGCTGGTAAGAGGGAGGTTCAGCTCCCTTATCTGCTGCAGGTTGCAAAGGTCGAGGGATAAAGGGGGCATCTTATCCCACACCACCACAAGACAGACAAGTCGTGGGAACAGCTCTCCCATGCTCCCAACTTTTGGGCTGACTCACACCACTCTCATGAACAACCTGCCACAGGCATGGGGGGGGAGCTGGGGGGCATCTCTCCCCCACCCATGCCACCATACAGCAGATGAGGGGCAGAGGCAAATGAGGGGCAGAGGCACATCTCTGACACTCACGTTCTTGAGGCCAGCTCCCCCTCAACAGGGTCAGCTCATCCAGAAGAGGTGCAGGGCTGGTAAAAGGGAGTGCTGAAGCTGGTAAAAGGGAGGCTCAGCTCCCTAGACAGCTGAAGGCAGTAGAGGCAAGTGGGGAGGGCATCTCTCCCTTGCTCCCTCACCACACTTCAGATAAGGGAGGCAGTACCAGCTATCCCTCTCTCATGCCCTCAGGACTGGCTCACCAATGCCTCTGTCCAGAGAGTCAACTCTACTGTGCTGCCCAGGCAAGGCACAGGGCCTGTTCTCCCACGTGCTGGAACTGGTGAAGGGCAGGTCTCATGGTCCTGCTTAGTCCATCATGGCACTTGGCAGGACCATCCATTATTCACTTCAAAAAAATAATAAATTGCCACAATTCTTGGAGAAGGACCTTTGCTAATAATTTTGATATTTGTAGTAGTTTGTTCGCTTTGAGATGAGGTTTCACTCTGTATTTCTGGCTGGCCTGGAACTTTCTAAGTAAACCAATGCTACCTTTGAGCTCAAAGAGATCCATGCACCTCTCCCTCCCTAGTTTTAGGGTTAAAGCATGAACCTCCATGTCTTTCTGGTATTTGGAGTTTAAAAAACAAACAAACAATTGTATTGATAATATTTACAATAAATTGTAATATGGGTAGGTAAAGAAAATAATTGTAGGACATAGTGTTTGTGATGATTAATCTCAGCTTCCAACTTTGAAAAGACCTTAAATTCCCAGGGGGAAGAGACTCCAGGTATGCTGATAGATTTTCTTGATTAGGTTAGTTGAGTTGGAAAGCCTACCCATTCTGACCATGTGATTCTCCAGTCTCTAGTCCTGGACTGCATAAAGGAGAGAAATCTAGATGAGCACAGATATTTCTATGCCTCTGCTTCCTGTGTGGGTAAAATATGAAAAGGTATATCCATCTCCAGCTACCATCATTTCCCTGCCTTATGGACTGAGCACTTGGCATGTAAGCTTAATGAAAACCCTCTTTCCCTCAATTGTTTTGGCATGCATTTTACCATACCAGAGAAAAGTAACACACACACACACACACACACACACACACACACACACACACACACACACACACACACACACACACACACACACACACACAC
>CABHPH010145818.1:0-22572 GCA_902168325.1 Peromyscus nudipes | reverse complement strand
CACACACACACACACACACACACACACACACACACACACACACACACTTGATATCATAAGCAGGGTTTTGCTATGATTATTCTGACCATGTTCTGAGGCATTTGAAAAGAATATGAGCCATATTCTTAGAAGTTCTAAAATTGTAGGTCTAAATAAGAGCAGTGAACAGTAATCATGCCACAGTCTGAAAGTTATATTGTCTTGAAATTTGCTCTGCCAAATAATTTGCCCCCTACTTTTAAATTGAACTTTACCTAATACTTCAGGACCTTGGCAGGATGAAACCAGATGCTTTATGAGAATATCATATAACTGCTCCCCTATCCCAATTCAGAAAAAAATTCCTTGCTCCTCTCTAAAACTCCATTTCTTTCAGGGTTTTGTCTCCAAAGGTCCTATCAATCTGGATCATTAGCTCTGCTTACATGTGAGGACTTTTCTAGCCCTAAGTTCCAAATACTTCTGCATTTTTCCCACAAACAAGTTCAAAAGACTGGAGAATCACATGGTCTGCTTAATCACTGTAATGAGTCTACTTCTGCTACAAATTTTCTGAATTAGTTACTTTTCTGTTATTTTGACAATAATCCTTACATTTTTTAAGAAAAAAATGAGGTTTCATTTGTCCTACAGTTTGAGGGTACAGAACATCATGGCAACCAAGTCACAGAGGCAGGAGCTTCATGCAGCTGGTTCCAATTCATCTGCAGTCAGGAATTAGAGCGATGTATGCTATTGGTCAGGCAGCTTTATTCTTTTATGGAGCTCATGACCTCAGTACAGGTAATAGTGCTGCCCATATATAGGGTGGGTTTTCTCACATCAACTGACCTAATAAATATAATCTCTTATAAGTACACCCAGAGGCTAATTTAATCTAGATAATCCATCATAAACATTCCCTGAGGTTTATCTCCTAGGGGCTTCTAGGACCTGTCAAGTTGACAATAAATATTAACCATAACAATAAATATGTTCGTTGGTAATATAAATGGTTAAGCCTTGAAGTTTAAATCATATTTTTAGATACAGTGAATGATCAAAAATAACTATATAATGTTTTAAGAGATATGTTTGAAATATGTACACACTGATCACCAAAAATAACGAAATGAATATTCACAGTGGTATTCAAATAACCACTGTCTAGAAAATACATATTGTGATTTTTTCATAGGGAGAGAAATGTAGGCACATCCACAACATGGAATAATATTCATCAATACAAATCAATGCAGACAACAGTGTTATGGAATGTCACAGTCATAATATTAAGTGAAATAAGCAAATACAAAATAGATCACAATTTGGGATTCCATTTATATAAAATTCAATTGCAAGCCAGACTAAATTAAAGTGTAAAAAGCTGAAGTATGAATTAACCCTAGAATGTGTATTGTAATGAAAATGAGATAAATAGTACATATATTCCTGGGGTGGAGACATCCATTCTGTGAATTTTTTTTCTTAATATAATGTTTGCAACATGAATGAGACGAATTTGTAAAATCATTTTAACTTTTTCTGTATGCATGTGACATTTCAATAATACATTTTTAAAGAACATGAAAGAATTATAAATTAAAGAAAAATCCCCCAAATGATTCCATTATTAATATTACATTTATGCTGTATTTATGTCAAATAAGTACTTAAATCAAATGCATTGTGTAAAGATAAGTGTGCCCAAATCCCGTAGAGCACAAATAAAATATAACTGTACAAGGTCAGAGGACATTACTATATTCAACTCCTCACAACCTCAAGATCCCTTACATAATGCAACCTGCTCCTCAGGTCTGAGGCCACATCCTACCAGCTTTTCACTACACCCCAATCCACACTACATGAGGTAATATGCCATTCCTTTCTGTACTTGAATTGGAATCACTTCATTTATATCATTTATAAATCAACAAAGTATACAACAAAACCAAGCTGCAACCAACATCTAGCTGGTACAAACTCACCCACAGAATGGTAACAGCACATAAAGACCCATATGCCCACTCAACACAAGGAATCCAGAAACTCATATCAGTAGCCATAACCAATGACCACAGACTCCCTGGTCCCATCACAAAAATATAAGCAATAGGACTCCCACAAATATCACCAATTCCATAGTAATGGTCAATAATGAATATAACTTGATGAAAATCAAAACAAGAAATTCAAATGAACAATCATAAACAGGAAAAAAAAAGTTTAAAAAACTCACAAATTATAGATGAAAGTAATCAATTCCTGATCAAAGTCCAAGAAAATACAAATAGCTGAATAAAAGGAGAATAGGTAAGATAATTAAAATAGCATTTAATAAAGAGGAAGAAATACTAAATATACTACAAAGTGAAACGTAACTGGAAATGAAGAATTAATTAAGTCTAATGAAAACCTCAGTGGAAAGCTTCAACACCATGGATCACAGAGAAGACAGAGCATCAGAGTTGAAGACAAAGTATAGGAACTGGACCATTCAATCAAGAAAATGAGAAATAGTTTGCCTCCTGCAAACACACACAAACAGAGCATACAAAATTTTTGAAAAGTCTAAATGTAAGAATTATGATTATAAAGGGAGAAAAACTCCACATAGGAAATACTTTTCAGAAAATTATAAGAGAAAATTTCCCAAATCTTGGGAGATACAAGCTTAGGTACATGAGGCAAACAAAATGCCAAACAGATAGAACAAGAAAATATACATTTCATATCACATTATAGTCAAAATATCAGTCACATATAAGATCAAGCCCATTAGAAAAACAATTTATCAATGGAAACTTTAAAAGCCAAAATAACTTAAAATAATGTACTTCAGTTTCTATAAGATGATAAATTGCAGCTCAACCTGCTATACCCAACAAAACTACTCATCATAAATAGAAGAGAAAGAAAACCTTACAATTACTTTTTTTTAAAAGAAAAAGCTAAACATCAACCCTCCAGAGAACACTGGAAGGAGAAAAATATCCAAGATGATACAGAAAAAATAAAAAAGATACTTTAGGTATTTGCTATTTGTTATGCAAAGTAGGACTATGAATACAAAATCAACAATATAATAGCAATCCATGCATATCTTTCTAAAATAATTTTAAATATTGGTGGCTTTTAAATATAACTTCTCCAATAAAATGACACTGATTGGATTAGCAAATAGCATTCATTACTTAATTGTTAACAAGAAACATACCTCACTTTCAAAGACAGACACTACATTAGAGTATGGGATAATCTCAGTTGCCAGCTTCACAATATCTGAAATCATCTGTGAAGACAGTAAGTACCAAGAAGGCAGTGTCTAGATTAGTTTTCTCTGTGAGCATGCTTATGAAATTTTGTTTTTACTATGCTAATTGATGTGGGAAACACATCCGACTTGTGGGTGAAATCTGTGCTGTATAAGTGCAGAAAGTGAGTGGAGATCTAGCGTGCATATATTCTTTTTTCTCTGCTTCTTATGTATGAATATATAATGTCCTATGCTTATGTGAATTCTACACACTAATGAAATAATAACCTAGAACTGTCTACTAAAATAAGCATGTTCTCCATAACTTGCAATTATCAGAGTACTAATCCTATCCAACAAAGAAACTGAGAAAATGAAAAGGATGGGAAGGAAGCATTCCACGGGAATAGGAAAAAAAAAAGCAGACATTTCTTTTCTAATATCTGAAAAAAAATGTTTCTCAATAACCCTCTGCCTCAATGACATTACAGTTCTAAAAATATACACACCAAGCTTTAATATTCCTAATACTGTAAGACAAATACTATTTGACATAAATCCATAGATTTACCTTTAAAAAAAAGTAGCCATGAGTAACTTCAATACCCAATTTTTCGCCAATGGGTAGGCCATTTAAACAAATTTAAAAAGAAGAGAGATAAATTAAATGATATCATAGGTCAAATGAACTTAACAGATACATACTGAATATTCTATCACCAAACCGTAGCATACATATTCTTCTCAGCAGGCAATGGGTATTTCTCCAATGTGGACAACATATTTAGAAACAAAGAAAAATCACAACAAACAAACAAAAATATAAATGACTTCTGGTATTCTATCTGACAACATGGAAATAAAATTTGAAAAAGAACCAATTCAAAATATACAAACTCTTGGAGATAAATTAATGAACAATAAGGGAGTCATTGAAGAAATCAAGAGCATACAAAAAAACTTCCTAGAACTAAATGAAAATGAAAACAAAACATCCCTGTACTTCTATGATGCAATTGCATTACTAAAAGTTTGTGGTTCTGAGTGCCTACATTTTAAAAAATCAGAGTAAACTCAAACAGCTTATTGATGTAACTTAATATCTTGAAAAACAATAAAAAGAAGTAATCCTAAAGAAGCAGATGGAAAGAAACAATGAATTATGAACAGAAATTAATAAAACAGAAACAAAGTCCAAAGAATTAATGAAACCAGGACCTGTGTTTTTGAGGGTGAAAGAGACTGGTAAACTCTAAGACAATTAAAGAAAAAACAGGCTCAAATTAAGAAAATAATGATGAAAAGAGCCAACACACCATAATACCAAAGTAACTTGTAAATGCATAAGGACACATTTTACAAACTTCTATTCCACTAAGTTGGAAAAATTAAAATAAATGGGTCTTTTTCTCTGTTTCTGATCCACCAAGGCTAAACTAGGATGAGATGAATAAATTTAAAAGGCCTGTAAAAAGCAAGGAGATTGATTCATCAACATGGACCCCAGTCACATCAGGACCACTGACCCACACATGAAACTCAGTGGCATCATGGAACACCATGGTAATTCTAAGAGGTCCATTCTAGAAAGTGGACTGTTCCTCATTTTGGGCATCCATCATTGCCCAGAGCTAGGGTGGTCCTCCTGTTGGGGCAGCTTGTTCTGAGCTTGAGTCTGCATCTTCCTAAGATCCAGGCTGCTACAAACCATCCCATGGACCCCAATGGGCAACAGCGTGATATACCATCAACCTCTGCTCTCTCTCACACCTGTCACTGATGTCATGTCACCACCACTCTCCAAAGCACACCCACTGCTCTACTCCTCCATCACTCCCATCCCTTCATCACCTGTTCCCTCCTTGCAGTGGCACTTGCCAGGGCCCACTGTCTAGCTTAGTGATTTGTAAATGTTAAGTGGTGCACAAATCTCTTCAGGCAGTTTTATTGGCACACATATCCTATTCATCAGACTGGAAAAACCTATACTTTTAACAATTTCCCAGAAATTGCTTGTGGTGCAGCTCCTAAAAGTCACTTTCACTAGACTGTGTGGCCCTGATGTGGCTGGAGTCTGGGTTGATTTCTGAGGACTGTTTCATTACCTGAAAACCTATGGATGTTCATGACCTGAATCTATGTCTGTGGGCCAGTCTGCCTCCCCCACCAGACTGATATAAGTGGCCTGAGACCTGGTAGTATTTGGGTCTGGGCTGCTGCGAAGGGACATGCCTGGGTCAGAAGTCTTGCTATAGCTGGGGTCTGAATTAATATCCATAGGCCTGTGTTACCCCTGAAGACCATGGGGATGTTCATGGTCTCTGCTGCAGCCTGAAACCTCATTCATGTTCATGAACAATGCTGGTGCGGGGGGCCACATCCATGTTGGTGGCTTGTACTGCCACTGGGGCCATGGTGATATCCAGGCCTATGTTACTGCTGAGGGCCTAGTCTGGGTCTATGGTCTTACTGCAGCTGGGTATGTGTTGATGTCTGTGACCTGTGTTACCACTGAAGGGCACATAGATGTCTGTGGTCTTGTGTAGCCTGAAGTCATGTTGATGTTTGAGGGCTGTGTTGCCTCTAATGGTCATGGTGATGTCTGGACCAATGATGCTGCCAAGAACCCTGTCTGGGTCCATGATCTTACTGCTGCCTGGTCTATGTGTTCTTGTCTGTGGCTAGTGTTGCCATCAAAGGCTAGGCAGATGGCCATGATCTATGCTGCAGCATGAAGTCATATGGATTTCTGTGATCCCAGCTGCACTGGAGGGCCTTGTCTTGTTCTGTGGCTCTACTATAACCAAGAGTCATGTTAGTGGACTGTGCTGACAGCAAAAACCATGTTGAAGCTTATAATCCATGGCCCTGTGGATGATAAAGAGCAAAAAAGTTACTTTGGCAGTTATTTCAAAGACTGAAGTTGCATAGTTGAGACAGAGGGACTTGGAAGACTTTTGTCACAACCCATACCTCCACCCCAATCCTCCCCACCAAATAGTAACAGCCTAAACAGGAAACCATTGAAGAAAATTCTTAAAAACTGTGATAGGATACTGAAGTGCTACTCTCCACAATAGATGTCTTCCAGCAGGGGTGCGGGGGAGGGGGGGAGGGGGGACTCATTTCTATTTAAAGGACAGGCCATTGAGCATTAACCATGCTCCAGTGTGTATATAGATAACACAAACTGGACTATTTTTATTGGGGTGTGTCACAAAGGTTGAGGGGTAACAGGGAAGGACTTGAAAACATATGTGATAGTTGTATATGATGTGAAATACCTGAAGAATCCATAAAAAGTTATGTTAGAACAGAAAGGATGCTTCCTAAATTAAAAAAAAAAAAGAAAAAGAAAATGACTAAAACTAGGTTGTGACTATAAAGAGTGCATCTTCTGTGGGACAGTGAGATTTCTACAGAACCCATGTAAAAGCATGACTGAACTGACTCCTGAAAATTCTCCTCTGACATCTATGTTTTCCATAACACATACATACCCCAACACACACATTTATACACATCATAGACACAATAAGTAATATTTAAAATATTTTAAGCGAATAAATATTCTGATCTTCATTCAAGACTCAATCTAGCCAAGCAACAGATTACAAAGAAAAATATCTTAATGGTTTCAGATGAGTCTAAATTGCTGTTAAGATTGGTAATGCCTTACACAGATGCATTACCCATTTTAATGAGAAAGAAATGAAGAGAATGTCTTACTTTCTGACTTAGTCACTGCTATTTTTGTCCCAACAGGACCAAGTACAACTAAACTATTCTCAGAAAAATTCTATTTGGATGAATGAGAAACACCCAGTTAACACGACAGCAGTGTACAAAATTATACAGTAGCATAACTGAAAACAGAACCCAACTCTGTTCTATAAATACTTAGAGTGGTGGCATGACTTTCAGCAAACTTCATTTAATACTCTACTAGTGAGATAATCGGGTCATTTAGGTCAAAACTTTGATCAAAGAAGAGATTTTACATTTTAAAATTCTTGTAAGTGTATTCAAAATTAAAGTACCACAAAGACTCCTTTACCATTTATACGATTATAGATGTAATGGAATGCTGCCACTTCATTCATGCTTTATAGACAGGCCATTTATTAGCATTAAATGCATATAACTTTTTTCCTTTGTCCCCATATATAGGATTCTGAAGAAGGGGTGCTCTCTTCTTATTCTTGTGCATTCCTTCAAATTTAACACTGAACCCAAATCCATACTAACAGTATGAACTTCATCGATATGACTGTTCTTCACTCTGTTTTTTGCAGTGATGTAACTTCTTGATCTCATTTTAGAGGAGACTGAGAAGATGATCGACAAGCAAGTGTCTTTGGTATGAACATTTCATAAGCTCAGCATCCCTCTCTATGCTGGATTCCCAGACAGATAGAAGCATCCTCATCTACTAACAAGTGCAAAGTTTTACTTTTCTATTTCTTGTCAGCAACAATAAATGACAGACGTGGTGACAGGCACACCATTTCTTTGCTACTGAAAAGCTCTGTGCATAGCAATAGCTATCTTTACTTTTAGCTATTTCTCTAGTAGATGTTTGCTATGACAGCAAAGTGCCACTCCAAGAAGTCTATGTGAAACTAGATTAAGTAAACTATTTCAATTCGATTCAGTTGTTAACATTAAACCTCATTCTACTGGCCTAGGAAAACTTTTGCAACACATTTGATTCTGGTCCTAAATTGTATCACTGGATTTAGACATAAACGTTTAATTTACGTACTGTTTAGAGTACTATTTTATGGTTTGGATATGAAATTTTCTCCCCAAGAAGACTTGTGTTGAAAATTCCATTTCCAGGTGATGGAGCTATTGAGAGGGATTAACACTACTCCAGTCACTAGGATACTAACTTTGTAAACTGATTGAAGAGACCAGACTGAATGGAGCATCAAGCAGAAGGTTCACCAGGAGGAAGTTTATCATTGGAGGCATGGTGGAAGTTTAGCATTGGAGGCATGGCTTTCAAGGGTTTATCTTGCACCATGGCTCTTCCTTTGTTCCTGCCCCTTGATATAAGGAAGTGAGCAGTTTTCCTCTGCCATGCCCTGTGTCCAGAGCCTCCATTGTGCTCTTCTGCCACTCCCCAGGCCCAGAATCAATAAACTCAAGTTCAGTGGGCTGAAATATCTGAATCTAGGTGGTAAAAGAATTCTTTGCTCTTAAGTGCTTTTTTGTACTTTGTCACAGCAATGAAAAGTGAGTCTAACAAATTCGAAAAATAAGACATCTTTTCCCATTTTACTTCTTGAACATAACCTCACAATAACCGGCAATTTGCAAGACAGTACAAAGAAAGAAGGTAGGAAAAGTACAGACTTTGAAGGACATGAAGTTTATTCTTTGCCGTTCATTGGCTAAGTGAACTTTCATATGCATTGTTTCTCTGAGCTTCTGTTCACACTACTGTAATGTGTGAGAGCAGCTATGTCTTTCCATTGTCGCCAAACAGTGGAGCCCAGGTTACATTTGGCACTTGTTCAATGACATGTGATTTCTATTAAAATAAAGGGCACTAAAATGGTGAAAGATGTGGGGGAAGGCATGTCATCAAATCCTGGTTTTGCATGTGAGCAATAAGGAAATAAAGGAAGAATATGGTTTTGTGTACAAACAGTAAGACAAGGAAAGAGAAGGATGCATAAGATTTATGAAGCCACTGGGGAGATGCAGAGACTGTTGTACAAGACTAAATGAATCTCCATTTAGCTTGTGACACTCCTATTTAGAGCTTTATAGAAGAAAGCCCTTAGACTTTATCAGTAGAATACTAACATTGTAGTTTTGAGGGTAACAAGTAATAGCAAAATTCATGAAATTATTGCTATTTTAAGA
The DNA here is from genome assembly GCA_902168325.1 of Peromyscus nudipes. Taxonomy (NCBI): domain Eukaryota; kingdom Metazoa; phylum Chordata; class Mammalia; order Rodentia; family Cricetidae; genus Peromyscus; species Peromyscus nudipes. The sequence continues at coordinate 13,457 of CABHPH010145818.1, read as the reverse complement.
TTGACATTAGCATTTGAAAATACTGGGGGGTTGTTAATATCACAGCCTGGGCTCTGACAGTCCTAATAGCCTTAGGTGATGGTCAGGATAAGACAGAAAGCAAGAGATAGGGATAACTAAGCAGTCTTGGCCAAAGAATAGACCGGGTATATCACCTCACATCCAGGTTTTACTTCCAGGTGTTCTGGTAAGTTGTCATAACTGTGTGGAATCTCTTTCTTGAAGAGATACAAGTTCCTCCTATGGGCTGGCACCAGTTTTCAGATTTTTCTTCTCTCAAAAAGAAACTTCTGGAGAAATTTCAATTCATTGAGGACCGTTGTTTGAATAGTCTGACAGCCAAAGAGAGAGGCATGTTTGGCTCTGTATAACATCTTCATTACTGCCAAGATAGTTACAATAACAATAAGGACCTAAAATGTTTTGAGAGAAAGATGTGAGGAGAAGGAAGAAAAAGAAAGGAAGGAAGGAAGGAAGGAAGGAAGAAAGAAAGGAAATAATGAATGAAGGAAGGGAAAGTAAAGGAAGAAAGAAAGGAAGAAAGGAAAGAAAGGCCATTCAGATTCAGAATATAACAGAACTTTTAAGAGTAACCTTGTGAAGTCAGTGGAGAAATTAATACAAGTTAAGAGCAATTTCACCATTGTTCCCAGTGAATCACAGGCACACGAGCATTATTCCACAAGAGCACTTTCAGATACATACATTCTCTAAAGATTACCTCTACTGATATCTTTTGGAGAAAGTTCCTTAAGATGACTTCCCCTCAAAGGAGACCATGTGTTACCAGCGGGTGCTAGCTCAGCACTATCCCACTTTGTTAGGCTGTTCCTGATAACAAAGAACATGGCAAATGGTTCACATAAGAAGTACCTTTCTCTGAACTTCTCTTCTTTGCCCAAACTAAAATCCTCCAAAAAGAACATAGTATTATTATAAGTGCACTCCCTGGGAATCTAACCAATTATGCAGACACTAGACACAGGCTTTGTCTCTGTCTGTCACCTGTTCCTCTGAGAGTCTGTTTCATCTCTCCCCAAAGCCATTTCTATTTGCTCTTCCCCTTTCCTGTTCTCCCTTGTGACAAAGAAGTATAAATTTTTAGATCTTTCAAGACTGTCTGGATTACTCACCATTCTTTTCTATGACATCCATTCTTAAGTCATCAATATGTATACATGTTCTGCTCATCTGTCTGCTGTCACTTTATTTCATGGACTTTACTGAAGGGCAGAGGGAAGGTTTCCCTCTCCGCCCCTTCAATGAAGGAAGCTGTACCATCTAGAAAGAGGGAGAATCAATTGGGGTAATAAGACAAGAATCCCAGGAGAATGGCAAGAAAGGGAGAGAAGGCAGCTTTGCACCAGACATAGAGGATGGCAAGTCTACAAGCACCAAGAGGAAGGCCAGTGTAGCATCACAACCCCAGTCCTGGAGTCATCTTTCTAACTAGATGAAACTATAGAAGGACACAGAAGAGTCTGTCCCACTGATGTGAATGGAATAAGACAAGGAAGAAGATTTGGCATAAAAGAAGTGAGGTTCCCCACCTAGGATGACAGTCAAGGGAATTCAAACGCAAGCAGCTGGGCATGAGCTATGCAATGCAAAAGAAGCCTACTAGAAAGGCTTGTGAAGAAAAATACGGAATGAAGGTCTTTGAAACTATTTTGGAAAATGGTACTGAATGGAATAGAAGATGGAGGAAGAAGAATGGTATATATGAAGATATCTAAGCAAAAACAGAAACAAAAATTCACAGTAATCTTTAATTTTAGAACAAATGAAAAAAGGTAAATGTAATCTCATTATGACCTGGCAATAACATTAACAGTGTAATTCCCGAATGCTGTTTTAGCCCTAGACTGTAATGGATTTTAATAGGTCAATGAAGAAGGTAAGAGTAACAGTTTCAAAGAAAGAAACCTAAATATCCATGTTACCACCTGAAGTCAATTGATAACTTTCAAATTAATGAATGCAATGGTAGATTTATATTCATATAAGTCAGAATTTTGAAGGCTACCTAACAACATAAAAGTGCTTGCATCTCTAAAGGAAGGCTGCAGGAGCAACACAGATTCATTCTATTTAATCCTTATATTTTATTACTTAAGGTTTTAAACTATTATGCATGAATTTGTTTGATAGAATAGAATTCAATTAAAATCTTAATGATGCAGCCTAAGCCTCTTTGATGATATCAGGGTGACTTCTCTGGGTGTCACGCATCTGCTTTCATAATGTCTACTTGTTTTCACATTTTGTCTCAAGTAGCAATGGGCTGAAATATGCTCGTGAAGTTACTGCTGCTCAGAGAGCCCCATTCCATAATATGAAGATGATGGAAATATATAGGATAAGGTACTCTTGAAAACTCTCTACATAAAGAATTTCTGTCTTTTCTCTGAGAACAGGAGGCTGCCTAGCAACCATTATCCTGCAAAGGGAAGAGCAAGCAGGCCACAGATTGCCATTCCTGTGCTTCTTAGGTATGGGATTCAGCTTAAGGAAATAAAAGCTCACGTATTTTAGCTTGGAACCCTGTCACTTTTCCAAAACCTTCCTTTAAAGATGCGTTTAAGGAGAAACAAGTTCCCTAAAATGCCTTCAGTGAGTAAACATTCTTTTTTTTTTTCTCTAAGTCTGTTAATAATTTTAAAATAGCATGCAAAAACAAGGCAGAACAAAAAGCTGGTAACGGAAGCACACACTAAAAGCTAAGGCCGAGTGGGTCCTATTGTATTTCAGTGCAGTCTGATTCTTGTGTTACCCTTTCTGCTTGGGTAAAAGGATTGTACTCAGTTTGGACTTAGTCATGCTGCAGATCGCTTGTCTGAAATTTTGCATTTCTGTGATCAGAATGAAAGATGTGTTTGAAATTTATTGGGAAAGTGGGGGTATGAAAGGCTTTCAGTGCTTTGAGCTTATTTCTCTTTTATTATGATTTGTAAAGAGCTTTGGAAACAAAGTGCAAAATCTTGTAGAGTGTCAGGATCAAAGCTCTGGTTCTGGTAGGTGCAGGATCCCATTCCAATTATCACACTCCATTAATTCTTTGGGAAGAATAAACCAAGACTGTTTTTCTTTCTTACAGAAATGAAACATGAAAGGAATGTTTTTGACACCCCCTCCCCCCTGAACTTCAGGCATCTGATAACTAATAAAAATCCATTAAAATTTTAAAATTAATGTCTCTTCATCTACAAAGTCAGTTGCAGTTTAATCAGTTCAACCCACGTCCCCATCCCTCCCCCTGCCCCACCCCCACAGCTGGGCTAAGTCAGATTGGACTGCATTCATAAAATTTCTTGGGGTGTACTTGTTCTAAGTCTTTGGATAGATCATTTTCCAAAGCTATCTGGATTTTTTTCCCCTAAGAACTCAGCAATGATGCTGTATTTTCTTGGTGGCACAGATATGTATCTTCAATGAATGACAACTCTTGACATGTCATGGGTCTCTGGAAAAAAAAATCTGATTAGGGCAGAAGTTAACTCCTGGTTTAAATTCTGAAAAATACTCCTCTCGCCGTTACATCAAAGTATATTGTGAACCTATGGTGGAAATGTTATAGAATGAAATGTAATAGCATACAGAACATGAGAGCTGTGAACAGCTAGGGTTAACGATAAGATGCACTCTGCAAGCCCCAGTTCTTCCTTTCGAATCTTAAGGGTAATTAGGATATCAGTACTTTTGATCCACTAGCTGAGAATCCAGATAGCCAAGGAGCACCACTGCTGGGGGAAGGTGAGCATGTGACCTTTTGTCAGGACAAGAATGGATAAGCAACTCAGCTTCCCTGTAACTGGATGGCTATTCAGAGTTTGGTGGAAGTTGGCACCTGGGAGCAAGGAAAATGAGCACCAGCTGGAACATTTAAGACTTGTCCTAGCTTTTCATTTCCAATAAAGGATACAATTACTTTCCCCTTGGCAGAAACGGCATCTCTAAGCTAGTCATTACTAGAGGTTTTGCCTCCTGAGACGACTCTTCGCTATTGTACAGCAAGCAGCAGGCTCCTTATTAAACTGTGACCCTCAATCTGAGAGAGGGAACGCACCTCCTGGCAGCGCTTCCTTTTCCCAACATTCTGCTCACCTCAGTGGGGATCCCCAAGAATAAATCAGTCTATGCACTGAACTGCCAAGGTGAAGAATAAACCACAATAACTCTCCTACAATACAAGGAGCTCTCGATTCATAGGAGATTTTTAATCACAGTGGAAAGGCAAGGGTGTTAATGAGGTCTATAAATTAAGTTAAAAGAGGATAATTATATCCTATGTTGTAATAAAGACTGGGGTGGCCAAATCATTAAGGCACACTAAACACTTTCTTAGATTATGAAAATAAATTGCATAAAAATATTACTATAAACAAGGGGCTCATTTGTTGTTGTTCCTATTAATTATGGAATGGAGGCTACAATTGCTGCCAGTGGGTGCTCTGAGCCGATGAATAGCCTTGCCCTTTGGATATGGCTAGTAGTTAAGAGGTAGCATTGTCTCATAGCATTATGAGCTGCTTCTATCAGAATCCTGGAAATTATAGTGAATTCCTCTTGCTTGGTTAAATATATCTGCTTTTTTCATTGTTTTATTTTATTTTTAAATTTTTTCACGCATATATATATTATATATATTATATATATATATCAGAGATTTATCTTATTTCCCCACACATACCCTACTTTCTCTTCTCTCACCCAGCTCCCCCACCTTGTTCTAGATATTTTCCCTTCTTCTTTCCTACAATATACACATATTACAGGAAATACAAATATGTATTTAAATAATGGAACATAATATACAGTAACATAAATAAATATTTTTAAAAATTATATATATATATATGATTTTATGTGTATATGTAACATCTAGGAATTACAAACGGTCTTTCTGAGGGTGGCTTCATTCACTTAGTATGATTATCTCCAATTGCATCTATCTTACTGGAAATGAAACAACTTCATGTTTTTCTGAAAAAATTCTGGTGTGTGTGTGTGTAAAATCAAATCATGTTTTATTTATTAACCTCTTTGTTATTAGACTCTATAATTGAGCTATTGAGAACAATGCTGTAGTGGATATGATTTGATATGCAAGTACCTCTGCGTCATAGGAGTCAGAGACCAAATAAATTCCCAAGAGTGGAATTATTGGATCCCAGGAGAAGATCTGATTTACTTTTATTGAGGAACATCCTTGCTGACATCCAAAGTAGCTGGACAAGTATACATTGCCACCATAGCATGTAAGATTTCTCTGTTGTCTTAAGTCCTCACTACAATTTGTTATCTGATTTCTTAATGCCTCTCATTCTGAATGGGGTGAGTCCAAATTTCAATTTAGTTTTGATTTGCATGTCTCTGTTGCCACATGAGGTTGAACATTGGCCATTTGTATTTCATTTTTCTAGAACTTATCTAGAGAAATGTCTTATCTGTTCATTTCATTAGTCCATCTACTGTTTTGGCTGCTTGATTTCTTGTTTAATTTATTGAATGATTCATATATTCCAAATACAGATCCTCTATCATAGGTATAACTAGCAGAGATTTTTCTCCCACTTTGAAAGATGTCTTTTTGCTTCATTAATTCTTTTGTTTTCTGCACAAAAGACTTATAATTTCATGAAGTCCTGTTTGTTGATTGTTGGCATTACTTCCTAAGCTACAAGAGTCATATTTGGAAGTCTTTTCCTATTCCTTTGTTATGCTTAATTCCCTTTTTGCCTAATTTTCTTTCTAACACTTTTTGAATTTCAGGCTTATATTATAGTCTGTGATCTCTTTGAAATAGAATTATTTTTAATAATCAGTTCTTTGAGCATTTCATATGATATGTTTTTATTGTATTCACTTTCTCAACCTTTCCCCTTACCACCCAATTTTGAGATCACTCCTATTGTTTTTGTCTTTTTCTTGCTCCATTGAGTCAAGTTTTTGTTTCCCAGCTAGTCTTGGGATTGGAGCTTGCTCTGGTGTGTAGTCAGCCAACCAAGGGTCACATTATTAAAAACAGCCAAACAAACAGCAAAAAGACCCTCCCAGCAGCCACTAAATGCTAACAGCTCCTTGGGTAGTGATGGCACTACATAAGCACCTCCTGCTGTCCCCTCCCTTCTGGGATCTTGTCTTTGCAAGTCTTTGCAGGCTGTCACAATCACGGGGAGTTCATATGCGCTGTTTCCTTGAACTTACCCATCACCTCTGGCTCTTGAAGTTTATTGTGGTGCAGAGCAGGAGAGACTTATCCGTATCCTGCAAGAACATTTTTTTTGCCTTTGTGTAACTACATTTATTTTATTTTTTCATTTTTCTTTATTAAGAAATTTTCTACTCACTCCACATACTATCCACAAACCCTCCTCCTCCCTCCTCCCACGCCCTCTTTCCCAAGCCACTCCGCAATCCCACATCCACCAAATCGAGGTCTCCCATGGGGAGTCAGCAGAGCCCAGCTCACTGAGCCTAGGCAGGTCCACGCCCCTTCCCACTGCACCAAGACTGAGCAAGATGTCACACCACAGGAACCAGATGATTCCAGAAGCCTGCCCATAGACCAAGGACGGATCCCGATCCCCCTGCCTTGGTGCCCCCCGAACAGTTTGAGCCAAACAACCATCTTCTGTATCCAGAGGGCCTAGTCTAGTCCCATGGGGGCTCCACAGCCACCAGTCCACAGTTCATGGGCTTCCACTAGTGCAGCCGGTCATCTCTGCACGTCTTCCCATCATGATCTCAATGTCCCTTGCCTGCAGTATCTCTCCTCTCTCTCATCAATTGGATTCCTGGAGCTCACATAGGGAAATGGGAGGGTCAAGCTGGAACAGAGACAGAGTGGGAGGGCAGGGAGGAAGATACCATGATAGATGAGAACATCATGGGAATAGGAAGAGGCAGGTGGGGAGGCTCTCAGGAATCCACAAGTTTGACCCCACCTTGCTCTGCTGACAGTGGTCCAGAGGGTGCCTGGACTGGTCTACTCTGATGACCAGCCTAGGAAATAACCTAGCTGTCATCATAGAGCTTTTGTCCAGTGACAGATGGAGGCAGATACAGAGATCCACGGAAAGAACATATTTAAATAAAGTAAAGGCTAAATACGTCAAAGCCACAAACCAGTGAACATTAGAGTGAACTGTGTGACTCAGTCATACTCTTTGGAGCAGCGAGGGAACACAAGGGAGACTGGCATATGCTTCTTTAAAGGGTATTTGCTATAACTGATGTTTTCTTTATTAGCTGGCTTTTGTTTGGTTACACTCTGAGATCAATTGCAGGAATTTTTGTCTATCATAATTAAATATAATTTTCAGTCCAGAGATTTTGCTTCAATTTTTTTCCTTTAGAACCCCACCATTTCAACAAAGCCTGGTCATGCTCTAATTGTAAACATCAATAATTTTTTGGAATGTTTTCCTGAAACAAACGAACTCAGACACATCTTTATAATTAAACCAAGGATGGAGCCTTGAAGAAACTTCTTAAACTCTTTCCTATTAGTTTCTACTAATCATAGAATTAGCAAGATGACTTTTCAGCCCACATATTTCCATGGAAATTGGCTTACTCTAAACTGAAAGAGTGCCAAAAATCAATATAGCTTATGTTTCTAGCAGCTTGCTTGTGTTCTGCTCATGATATTATACTTTATTTTGTTTTAAATAAGATTTTCCTTGCAGAATTGGTCATCAGTATTGGAACTACAGAAAAGATTTCTGACAGAGGCTTCTGTACCAGTCTGATGAAAAAACAATAATAAAAATCACTATAAACTATCACTCACTTCAGAGTGGAGTAGTATATTTAAAATGCTAGAGATACTCTGTTTAAGGGTAGTTTTACTTGCTCATTGGCTGAGAAGGCACTGTCTAATCAAATCCACACCTGACCCTGTAACTTGAGGAGGCCCAGGAGCGGAGTAAGATATGGGGAAAAAAGGATGCTCTGTATGTGTCTCAATGTCCCCACCCATGAGTAGAGGCTCAACAGCAGCTGCTGCTACTCAGAAATCAGAACAACTGTAGTGCCCAGGTGTTACTGAATGATGCTGATACATTTTCCTCACAGTAGGCAGCAATACACCAGCAGAGACTAGAAATATTGCTCCTATACCCTTTTCATGGAAGAAAAACAGATGCTGAGTTAAACAAAAATGAAACAATGCAAACATTACCTCCTTAGAAGACACTATCCAGCCGGACTGCCCACATCTTTTTCCCTCTCCAGCTTGTCTTGGTGAAGAATGGACCATGGGCAGATAGAGTCCCTAAGAGGGAAGAGTAACAGCGTTGAATAATGCAGAGAGGGAACACTCAGCTTGCATGGAAAATGACCCATATAAGCAAACAGAAGATATGATTTAGAAAAGTGTATATGTGTGTGTATATATAATTTTTTCTATTTCTAAATTATATATATATTTCTAAATATGTATAAATGTCACCGTTTTAAACTGAAATTATGTGGATATCATTTGCTTCAGGTTTCCATCAAAATACCACAGAAAATTGAACAGCCCTCACAAGGGTTTAGCCTCCATCCCTTTCCATCTCATTGTAATTCCAGAAAGTGGAAGGGAGAATAATTGCTTTTAGGAATTTTCTTAGGAGTTAATGTACCACTACAAAACATTGCGATTTTAGACTTATAAACAATGTCTACATTTTCTTTAATGGTATAATCACTGGCAGGAAACACAAAATCTTGGAGACCATTCCTTACTCAGGATCCTGTAAGAACCCCACCGAAAACACAATGGAGCCCACACACAGAAAGACATAAAAATAGTAAGGGCAATGGTCATTGTGAGAAGACAAAAGAGGGCAATGGGGGTGAATATGATAACAATACTGTGTATACAAAAATGGCATAATGAAAACCATTATTATATATAATTAATACATGCCAATCAAAGCATTCTCTAAAATTTTAAGAAACAGGCAATTTTATGAATCTTGGACCAACACTTAGACTCTTTAAATGTTGCATTTTTTTGTCACACAGCCTGTATTTGTCAGAATCGTCACTTTGTCTTTTCTTGTGTTTCAGTCACTATTGTTTCCAATCTGGCTATAGATGAGATATGACCCACATCCACAGAGGAACTAGCGAATGTGTATAACAAACACTTAGGGATGAATAATATAAACTATACTTACCCCATCCTCTATATTTACCTCTATATAAATACCTATATTTATAGAAGAGTTATGCTTTTCCACTGTTTCTTAGTTCTTTTCAGATTGTTAAGAGTAAAATGCATCAATGATGCTCATAAATGAATTTCAACTTTTCTGTGTTTCAAAACCCCTTCTTGAATGCTTATGATTCATTGTCTTTAATTTCAGGCCCATGCATGCTCTTAGTTTGATGATTTGTAGATCAAACATTGTGCTCTCTCTTCAGTTGGACTTTAATACTTCAGAGGAAACAATGCAGGTCTCATTGCACACATTTCATGTCTGGTGACATCCTAGCATCTGTTTAATTTCCATTTTAAAAAGCCTACTATCATTTTAATTCCCCGAGGGCCTAGATTTATCACTTCAGGAATCCTGGCAATCTTTCCTACCAGTGGAGTTGCCTGCTGGACTCAAGTCAAGAGATTCCCCCCAACAATTCATTTTCAGTATAAAAACAAATGAGAACCAATGTACTTTAAGCACAGAGAAGCTCCAGACAGCACCCAGCTCATCTTGCACAGGATTCAAAATGAACATATCACACATTGGTCTCTTATTGCCTCTTATAGGAATTTTATTTGTTACTAGCCTGAAGCAATACACTCACTGCTGTTTTTATTGCTAACTTCAATCAACAACCTGTTTCAATGCACACTATGTGGGTCTCAAACAGCACCCCAGCTTCTGTGCTATGCATACAACCTCTCCAGGCCGAGCTTCAGCCACCCCTCTCTGAGATCCTCATTTGACAATGTCTCCAATGAGGGAACATTAGGGGTAGCATAGGACTGTGTGGATCTCGCCTGTTCTCAAAGTTTTCTTGGGAAGTTTCAGATTTTTTTCTGAGCTAACAAAGATTCTGTGGAAGCACTGGGATAATTACACATAAAACTGGGCTGAACACATCTTTCTTCTCACTTTAGGAAGAAAGAAGCTTAAATTCAGAATGCTTTCTGCACTCTCGCCTATCTACATCCACATGTGTCTTCCATAGTCTGCATCCCTGCCCACTTTCAGTTCGCAAGGGGAACCTTGAAGTACCTAGTGCATGCTTCAAAGGCATTTTACACAACGCCAACACATTTCATTTTTATTGGCTCAAACCCCAATGATTGCATTTGCAATTTAATTAAGGTGGGTTTATTTTTAGAGTTTGCTTTGAAGGACTGGTAGGAAAGAGGCAGGTTGTTTCCTATCACTACCCAGGAGGGGAAAACACACATGCACACAACAAATCAAAGCTTGAAAATTATTAAGAGAAAGCAGAGAGGCAGGTGATCCTAGAATTAAGCACTGCTTCAGATTTCACTCTGATTGCCATGATTTGGATGAAGTGCAAACAATACTTTTTTGTTGTTTCCTCTTTCATTTTAACCCTTTACTGCCTTTCTTGGGAATATTTTATATTGAACAAAAAAGGGGGGTGGATATTAGGGAGATGGCTCAGTAGTTAAGATCAGTTGCTTCTCTCACCACAGAGGACCTAGATTCAGTTCCTAGCACCTATGTGGGCAGCCCACAACCTCTGGTTCACCCAGTTCTGTGGAATACAGTGCCCTCCTCTTCTTGCTTCCATGGGCACTGCCTGCATGTGGTACACTTATACATATGCAAGCATGACACTCACACACACAAAATAAAGTGAAATTACTATATGTATATATGGATGTGCACATATATGCAGCAATAATAATTAAAGAAGAGTCCATGCATTTGAAAGGGAATAAGGGAGGAACTAGAAGAGTTGGAAAGAGAGAGAGAGGTGGGTGGAATGATTTCAACATGTGACTTTTGTATGAACTTCTCAAAAGAAATCGATGGAAAGCTTGGGAGAGAGGATAGTCTGACCATGGAATGCAACATGAAGTGGAGCTTTGCTGCTTCTGCAAATAGTCATTTTCCTCTCTTTTCATCTAATGAGTATACTCTTTCAAGGCCTCAATTGTTTTCCATTCAAATGAGAATCTTTTCATTGTAGCCACTACTCTATAAATTACAATCCTTTGTCCTTTTTACAAAGGCAATTTGACAAATCGCAGAAGAGATTTGCTGAGATATTTTTTTGGCAGTCCTGAAATTAAAACAATGAGGCAACACCCAGTTCTGATTAATGGGGAGTATGGATATTTGGGCTGGCCTAAGAGAAAACCAATTAAGTGTCTAGTAGAGGTGATAATGAATCTCTTCCCCTGAATTCATCTAAGAAGCCCTTGCATAGATGCCCAACCTCTGTTTTAATGCCAGGCTGTCTTTTGAAATTCACTGCTATGTGTGTGGGGTTTTCATACATTATGAGCCTCTTCTAGCCCCTGGGGAAATTCATGGGACAAATTCACAGACATCTATTTCTAGTGTTCTCTGCCAGCCATATTAAGCTCAGTGGGAGACTTTGCCTCAAAAGCTAGGAGTATCATAGTTATCACTTTTATCACAGGATGGAGCGGAACTCACCACTATCAGGCCACAGTTCCTCACAGTGGAGTGAGGGCTGGTATATGACAAGTTCTATGGCCAGCAGTGCCTACAGTATACATTTACATGAGCAGAGCACATTGAGTTTTATTGCCCTATTATAAGATACACAGAATTTGAAAGTTAAAAACGTTTTCAGAGAAACTTGTCGTTATTGCTAGAGTGTGCATCCAAAGACGTTGTCAACGCAACACCAACCAAGGTTTTGTTGGACATATATCAAAACATACATGCAGGGAGAGCTGCAAGGTAGTCATTGTGAGGAAGATCATCCTAAATTTATAAACTCTCATCTAGGAATGTATGACAATCTGAGGAATCTTAATGAAAGAAGCTTGAAAAACCGATGCTTCTTTAGGTTTCCATGAAGTATTCCATATTTTAACAATAATTGTTGATGAACAATAATTGTTGATGACTTTGACCCTGTGTAACAGAAAAAAAACAACAACACAGGATTCCAAATATTTGATTCACCGCTATAGTTTTCATCAACAGAGATATATATGTCAATTGGAAACAGATCTGAAATTGGTTAAGCAGCCCTAGTCCTACCAAGCTATGACACCTATGAATCACAAGTGGTATGACCAGTGTGGTATGATAAACCTAAGGATGCAGAAGGGGCACACATACCTTAGAATTAGACAAAGGCTCTCCGTTGGATTAAGACCTGCTCTACAAGAGGGAAACCATGCCTAGTAGTGGAAACCCAGCTGGCTACCCACGGGGTGATGAAGTCATGGATCTTAGGGAGGAACCCCAACTCCACTTTGTAAAACCAGCATCATTCATCATTATAAACATTTTTCTTTATACCCACAGATAAGTGTAGTTCTCACTTCTCATCAAGGAAACTTCTTTTTACAACAAAGTCCATTACAAAAAATTACAATCTACAATTGATAAACTGGTGGAAGCCAGTTCCAAGGGTTACATTTACAATACAACTCCCACATCTAAGGTGCAGAAATGACTGCAGAAGGGGCAGCAGAAAGACTGTTAGAGACAAAGGGTGTTAGAGCCAAACTCCCCGAGAGTTTGCTGTGAGGTTGTGGCTCTTAGGATTGTCAGAGGCTACACCCATAAAATCTCAACAGCATGGCTGTCTAAATATGAGCTGAATGAGTATAACAAGTGTGCTAAAAATGGACAGGAAAAACCCAGCAGGTCGCAGTGCTACACAAAGAACTACACAGGCAACTAAGGAATGTTGTGAAAGGGAGAAATAGTCTTCCTCAGGGAAGAGTAGACCAATTGGTTATCCAATATCAAATACCACTGAAAACATACATACAAGTAACATTATACTGACTGAGTCATTTGTGTTTAAATATTTAGAAATATATATGCATATATGCATAGTATATATAATATATGTATTATGTATTTGGGAATATATGTACATATATGAATACATGTGTATTTACGAACAGGTAGATAGACAGATGATAGATAGGTAGATATATGATAGATAGATAGATAGATAGATAGATAGATAGATAGATAGATAGATAGACAAAATAAAGATTAATGAAAAAAACTGGACATGAATATAAAGGAAAGCAAGAAGTGGTAAATGAGAGTGTTTGGAGGAAGAAGGGAGAATGGAAAACATTATGAAATTATAATCACAAAAATTAAAATGGTAATTAATAATGAAAATATTTACAAATTAATGTGCTGAAGTTGTGTAGGGACAAAAAATTAAAGCAGAATTATTAAAATCTAGTATCAGTTACCAAAACAGTGATCACACACACACACACACACACACACACACACACACAC